>JAPYYA010005430.1:0-10791 GCA_028533165.1 Leontopithecus rosalia | reverse complement strand
ACCCCGTCTCTACTAAAGATACAAAAAATTAGCTGGGCATGGTGGCGCGTGCCTGTAATCCCAGCTACTTGGGAGGCTGAGGCAGGAGAATTGCCTGAACCCAGGAGGCGGAGGTTGCGGTGAGCCGAGATCGCGCCATTGCACTCCAGCCTGGGCAACAAGAGCGAAACTCCGTCTCAAAAAAAAAAAAAAAAAAAAATTGTGGTTGACATTAATAGTCCACTAATGCAAGGATGAAATTTGGTCTTCTCACTTAAACAAGATTTTCATGTAATATTAAAAGATAATAAAAGATATTTGTTCACCTAATAAATACACTAACAAAGAAAAGAAAAAGAAGGGAAAGACAAAAGACAGATTGTTTGGAAAGCTGAGTCTTCCATCCATTAGTGAGTAAAGTTTTTTGCCTTAAAAAAAAATTCAGAGTCATCATTTTGGCTAAACAAACAACTTGGGGTGACCTGGAATTCTAGTTCATAATATCAAGTGATTTAAAGCTTTAACATATTAAATAAGCTTCCTCAAATCGAATTTTAGCTTCAAAATGATCTTCTTCCTAGTATTCAGCTTTTTTGTGGCCTGATGCCAACAATGTTTTCTTAAAGGTCTCAAGGAAATATTTTCTTTTTTTTTTTTAAATTTTTATTGCATTTTAGGTTTTGGGGTACATGTGCAGAACATGCAAGATAGTTGCATAGGTACACACGTGGCAGTGTGTTTTGCTGCCTTCTGCCCCGTCACCCATATTTGGCATTTCTCCCCATGCCATCCCTCTCCCGTTCCCCCCCAAGAAATATTTTCTTATACCATAATATTCTGTGCACAGAACATCTTTTCTTTTGTCTTTTGGTAATTGGCCTAATGGATTTTACATTTCATTGAAATAATTCCTATGCCATTATTATTAAGTTAGGTTTGCTTAGGAAAAACTGAGATTTAAAAAAGAATTTTTAATTAAGGTTATTAGATCATTGAATCTTCTTGTATGTTCTTTTTAAGTCCTTATTACTTTCTTTTTTTTGGCAGAGTCTCACTCTGTTGCCCAAGCTGGAGTGCAGTGGTGTGATCTCATCTCCCTGCAACCTCTGCCTTCCCAAGTTCAAGCAATTATCCTGCCTCAGCCTCCTTGGTAAGATTACAGGCACCTGCCACCATGCCTAGCTAATTTTTGTATTGTTAGTAGAGATGGAATTTCACAATCTTGACCAGGCTGATCTGGAACTGGTTTTACAAGGGCTTTAACTCCTGGGTCTAAAAAGAACACCAAGTCCTACTAAATCATAAACATTGATAGCAATCAAAGCCTCATCTTAAGACCTGATAGAAAATGCCAATCAAAATAAAATGTATTCCTGAGACACAGGGTCAGAAATTAAAGTTATTCAACTATTCAAGGCCAATGAATAATTGCAGAAGAGGTGGGCATGTAAAATCAGAAGGGCCAATTTTGAGAGATAAAATAAGTTGTTTCTCCATAAACTAGTCATTAATGGCAAAGGGACACTGATGCAAAACCAGGATATGAGCCCCCTTATCAGATTAACAAGGGTTTTTGAAACATTAACCGACTCCTTAATAAAGGTCACAAAGGTTATAAAGGATTATGGAAGTTATAACCTATAATCAAGATAAAATTTTATAGATTGTTCATAAAATTTTGGAAAACAAAATTAATTGGCTTTATGCTGTTTACGGTTTATTGTTTGGAAAATTCATTTCCTCAAAGTATGAAGGTTTTTACCTTTCTTTTTTTTTCTTTTTTAGAAATCCTTGAGTTACCACTTTGGTTAAATGAATGACTTATTTTACAATGACCTGCAATCCTATTTTGTAGTGTTAAGTGTTTTAAACCCTTGGTATTTGATAAACTTTCCAAAATCAAATTATAAATTATGTCATTTTCTGATGTAATTAATCCTTTAGGATGTTATTCATAGGTTACCTAAACTCCAAAAATGACATATTTGGCTTATTTGCTATAAAAATTATACAGGAAGCATTGTCAAGTATGAAATGCTGTGTGTCTTTCTTTGGACTGTATTTGTATAAATATGTTTTTGATATGTGTTCCAAAATTATGAGAAACTCCTATAATTCTGATATGGCTTAATGTATGTTATCAGTAATAGTCATAATTATTACCTTAAATTATTGTGTGCCATGGAGGTAACAAATTACTTTGTCAATTGTGTCTTTGACTATGGTTGCTCTGAAACGTTTTGTCATCCATGGACAATTCTTGTCTTGTTTTGGTCCTCTTTAGAAGGTGGTTTTATAGTCTTCTATTAAACTCTAACAGGTGCTCTAGAATGCAGGTTTCTGATAACTTTGAAGGTTGTGACATCAAAATAGAGGAAAACTTTCAGGACTCATGTAGAACTGAAATGTTCATGAATATCAAGCAGAACAGGAATTAACTTCATGGACTAAACTAATAGAAGACCAAAATAATCTTTTCAAGTTTTGATTAAAACACTGCTGATCCTTTGTTTTGCTTTTCAGAGTTTAAAAAAAAACTTGTAAGGTATTTACAGATTTTAACAATTGATTAAAATATATTCCTATGAACAAAATTTGGAGCATATTTGTTTCTCTTTACCTTATTTCTACAGAATTTGGAAACTGTAGTCTTAACTTGTGACAATATCGTTAGTTACTTAACTGCAATAAGAATCTGTTTTCATTTGTTACAGGACACAACTGGAGAAACTGGTTATGTTACCAAGACTTTGACTGGAATGGTGTGTTTTCCTTTTAGGGATAAAACTTATTGAGCCAATAAAACTTCTTGGAAAAATGGCCTGCATACCTTTGTCTACACAGTCCCTGTACAGGGTTCCCAACCTGTGGTAAGTAAAGAATGCACTTTCTGACAAGTCTAGGACCCCAGGTTTATCTTGGAACCTCAAGAGGAGAGGAATTCACCAAATCATAGGATCACAGGTATTTAATGGTACAAATACATGACTGGGCTTGGCTTTAAAAAATCTTATCTGAGATTCCTTCTATGGAACAAAGTTTCAGCAAGGCCAATTTAAAAGCCTGTGTAGGATGGGCCTGCAGGCTTACACACATAATCCCAGCACTTTGAGAGGCTGAGGTGGGTGGATCACTTGAGGTCAGAAATTCAAGACCAGCCTGGCCAACATGGCGAAACCTCATCTTTACCAAAAATACAAAAAAGAAATTAGCCAGGCGTTGTGGTGCACATCTATATTCCCAGCTACTCAGAAGGCTGAGGCAGAAGAATCACTTGAACCCAGGAAATGGAGGCTGATTGTGCCATTGCATTCCAGCCTGGGTGAGAGAGACTCCATCTCAAAAAAAGAAAACAGCCTATGTAAAAATTAATTATTCTTGCTACAGTATATATAAATAATTAGGCCAAGTACAATAAAGCAAACTAGTCCTACTATGATTTGTCTTTAGTAAAAATGGGAAACTGGAGAGAGAAAAATTAGGTTTCAAAAACTGTAGTAAACCTACGGTTAGATTCTAGTCTTACCTATTGTTTTTCAATTTTTATTATTTTCTACTGTTTGGAACAAATTCTAATTTTTTCTTGGCTACAAGTCTTTAAAATACTGTTTTCATTTTTCTTCTCACCCCACCACCTTTTTCCTAATTCAGAGTCACTGAAAACTAAGCTGTGCTTTTACAAAGCCCTGCAAACTAAAGCTAGACAACTTAAACTTCAGAAGAAAATAACGGCAACCTATTTATATACATAAGCCACTTTCCTACCTGGCTGCGGATGTATGGACTTCAGAGTAATGTGGCCTATATTGATTTTCCAAGATGTTCTTTCTTTGTTGTTATTTTTCTCCCTTCCTCCCCGTATTTTTTTTTCATAGTACATGAGACTTCACAACCTTCTAAAACTGATCTTTTTCTAATAACTTGAGACCTACCTGTCTAGGAATAAATCATCCTAGCCAAGAGAGATCAGATGAAACCTGAGACCAAAGACTCATTTTCTTCTAAAATGCTTTCTCCAAAAGATTTTAAAAATTAAACTGGGGAAAATGTGAAAAGAAAATACTTTGGGCCCCCCAAATCACTAGGCTAAAGGGAACGGTCAAGCTGGGAATTATTTAGGACAAATCTGCCTTCCATTTTATTCAAAGTCACGCCTCTATTCACTGAGATAAATGCATATCTGATTGCTTCCTTTGGAGAGGCTAATCAGAAACTCACAAGAATGCAGCCATTTGTCTCTTATCTATCTTTGACCTGGAAGTCCCTTCCCTGCCTTTCCAGACTGAATCAATGTTCATCTTACATAGATTGACTGATGTCTCATATCTCCCCAAAATGTATAAAACCAAACTGCTCTGACTAACTTGGGCACATGTTATCAGGACTTACTGAGGCTATGTCATGGGCATGTGTTCTCAACCTTGGCAAAGTAAACTTTCTAAATTAACTGAGATCTCTCTCAGATTTTCAGGGTTCACATTTCAAATGACAAATACAGCAGAGAGGTAAAGTTGAAGAAGATTAAGTTGAAAATATTAAGGGTTTCATTAAAGCAAACTGATGAGGCCCACTGGCATTAGGAAATTAAGTTCTTCATTTGTGGGTAGAGATTTTCTTTATATAATTTTTTGATAGAATGCTTTCAAAACCCTCAGCGGGTATGCTCAGAGCATAACAAAAAAGCCAAACAAAAGAGTGCCTAGACAAGTAAAGCTTTCCCCTCTGTAATCAGTGAGGTCACAACTGACAAATTCCTCTGAAGTGGCTAGAGGCCCTTTCTATCATTATTAAAAATAGATGAAAATAATCAACTCATGTTGATGTTTTGTTCTCTAAGTCAGCAATTTTTTGAGTGACAAAGATGTTTTCCAAATATTACATTTGAGTGGATCAAGTGATAAATAAGTAAGTTATCTGTGCCTCTAAGTATCTTGCCATTGTACTGCCATTGTTTTGTTTAGCAATAAAATGTTACTGAAACAGCAGTAACGAATAGAAAACCTTCTTATTTTCCCTTACTAGTTAATGTGAGAAGACAACACCTGCCTGTTTCAATCCCACAAAAATGGTTTTAACATGGGGGAACAGAAAATTCGAAGGTTTTATGGCCCACTATAAAACAGCTCTTTGTCTTTTCCCACTAATTCCCTAATGCCACATTTAAAAACAAGGAAACTACAGATAATAGAGTTGCTTGCACATTAGCCTTCAAAGTCATAAATAACATAGAGTTTTGCTCACCTACAAATATCAATGTGTAAGCCCCTTCCTCTTTGTAATGGTTGCTAATATTTTAACCCAGACAAATTGAGAATCTTTTTCTTTCCTGTCTTCTTATATTGACAGAGTACACATTCATAAGATTTTATTATCAGATTTCATGGTATAAAGAGTGAGACATCACCTAAACACCTACCTACACCTGAGAGGCCCTGTTTTGGAAGATGCATATGATTTATGCTTTCTTTATTTTGCTCTCTCTTAGCGATGGTTTTAATCCTAACTGTCCTGGAAGATGTAACTGTGATTCTATGCAGTCGGTGCAATGCTATACAGACTAACAGAGGTACTGTCAAATATTCCTTCCACCACCAAGAGGCTCTACATTAGCCACAGCAAAATTCAGCACCTCCAGGTAACTATGTCATGTGGCACTCAAATTGTTGCAGTTTTACTTTGTGAGACAGAGACAGTGTGGGAGGCTAGTGTGGGGTTGTTACATTTATTTTAAATAATCATAACTTAAAAGTGCTAGTGATCAAAGTAAGGTAGTTGAGCTAGCTACCTGCTTGCTCTGCACTATTGAGATGGGTATATGCCTTCAGATTTTTATTTTTAGGAAAACAGCAACAAAAAGTCAGAATCATTAACTGTAGATTAAAAACTATGTTGCTGCAAAGTAAAAATGACTCTTGCTTATCAAAAAGTATATTGCTACTTTATGTCCCCCGGATTAAGAATAAATCCTTTCAGAGGAAAATGTAGTTTTGTTTATTCCATAGATGGAAGATGATACTTAAAGCATCATCAGACTACCATAGCAAACCGAGTATTTCAGAAGAATTCATACAAACTCTACATATCAGTCAGGTGTCAGTGTCTTTGTGGAAACCCATACAGTGGAAGTAAATTTTTTTGTATTGCCAAGTTACCTGCAGTTCTCATTCTATGTGCTTTTAATTATGAATTTTATTTTTATTCCCACTTATCCAGAGGACACTGAAAAGAGTGCTATGGATTTGTCTGACTTATATAATGTAAATGCACTTTTATTTTTTATCTCTGATATTTTGAAAATTATCAAGAGTTCTCATCCCAGTTTCCCCCGCTAATTAGAGATGTGACTATCTTAGGCTGGCTGTTAAAAAAATCTCTGGGCTGCACTTTTATGAAGTAAGAAGGCTAGATTAGATAGGTGATCCCAGGCCACTTCCATATGGAAAATTCTATGGCTCTCTTATTTTCCTTTACTCTTCACTGCTTCTCCCTCAAAGATGCAAATTCTAAGATAAAGAAATGCCTCTCTGTGAGCCAGGTGCAGTGAGGCAGCAGGTGAGTGTAACTTACCTTCAAACCGAGAAACCATCCCTTTAATTTGGTTAAGAAGTGTTCATATGGGTGTCCCATAAAGACACAGAGTTTAAAATATGTGGCATGGTATTTAGATGCTGTCCCAATAAACACAGTTGTCTTGTCTCCATCTGTTTGCTTTCCTCTTCTAACCCTGTAGTGCCTAATACCAGATAGCAAGTCTGTCTCCATTAAGTGCAAATGTTCAAGCAAGACACCTGGTTACAGGGTAAGCTGCTTAAATATTTGCTCAGAGGACTTGAGATGCCTATTGAGCAGAAAGTCAACTAATCCTGATAATGATTCTACAGTGCTACTTTGTAGCCAATGAAATAAAATTATACCTCTTGTCAAATTCAGTTATTGGATGAGTCAATTTGTGGTTGGTTTAGTTTCATTGAAGAGCAGCATTGCCAATTCCCTGACTTTAGGCAATTATCTCTTGGAAGGACAGTTCACAACAGAACCATAATAAAAAAACAGGATTATTTTGTTAAAGAAAATGAAAATGTTTTTTGGATGAAAGTTCTGACCAATGATACTTGTCTTTTAGAAATGCTTAGGTTTTAAGTGACCATATCTCACTTGCATTTGGTAAATACAATGTATATTCTGTTTATTGGGTTTGAATTTACAGAATCCTTCAGTATCTTCCAAAACTTAGGTACAGTGTTGGGTTGCATACTCAATTCCTGCCATACTCATTCTCAATGAATAGCTGGCCTCCCATTTTATTGACAAATGACAAGACTTGATCTCCATCAGTTCCCACTCACTGTGTACAAATTTGTCTCCATCTACTTCTGCAAACTTTTCTCCAGAGGACAGGCCTCTCCTTGTATTCAAGACCCTTGATTCCATCCTTCTCACCTCTCCCTAGACCTTGCTCTCTCACTTTCTGCACCCCCATATATTCTGCTGCTCTTTCTTCACTACCTGTTCTTTACCTTCCGTGGCCTCCAGAGTGCTGGGATTACAGGCTTGAGTTACCACACCAGGCCTAATTTATCTTTGTTTTCTTTTGTCATTCATCATTTGGTGTCACATCTAAGCTAGCTTTACCTAATCCAAGTTCATGAAAATCTAATGCCGTATTTTATTCTAAGAGTTTTACAGTTTTAGCTTGTACATTTAGGTCTGTGATCCATTTTGAGTTATTTTCGTGTATGGCATAAGAAAGGAGTTCAGCTTTGTTCTTTTGTTCCCTCTGTCCTGTTCTGTTGCTATTCACTAACTCAGACTTCACTCTCAAGACATGATGAACTACTTAGCTGTGTTGAATGGAAGACTTAATGAGCAACTGATTACATGTGATACCAAATGGACAGTGTGCTAAGTGACCCAACTTACTCCTTTTTAGAGGATTGTAGATCTGGTTCAATTCTTTGTGTCCACATATGCAAAAAATCATTAAGTTTACTTCACTATTGCCATTCAAATGGATATAAGCCAAAGTGATATATTTTCTTCAAAGGTAGAAGACAAATGAGAATGTAGTTATGGTACTAGTCAGTTAAAATGATTGTGCCTTATATCTTCTGTGGAAGAGAAGATTGTTCAAATTCTTCCTAAGAAATATATAAATAGGGATTATTACTTAATGGGGGGATTATGGGTTATTTTATATTCTCTCCATATTTTACAGAATTTAAAAATTGTTTATAGAGAACAAACGTTGCTTTGATGATCAGGACAAAATCCAACACATATCTCCCAGAATGTAAGTACCTATTATAAATATATGATACAAAATTAACTCACCTTGAAGGTGTGAATCATGTATTTGTATTATAAAAGTGATCAACTGCATAACTAAGTCAAATATTTAAAACTAAGGGTAGTAAGACACATGAAATTGTATACTGAAAATTTTAGCTTCATTGAATTCTAAGGCAGATTGAAAATTTTGTGAAGATTTATCAACCTGAAGAAAACCTGGAACAATTCCTTTTTCTGCTTAAACATAACTTTACTCCTAACATTAAATAAAGATGATTACATCATTGACAAAAAGACCTGAGTGTTAAACTGAGAGGTTAGTCGGCATGTAGAGAGAGAGGGGAACTTGCAAAACCTGAAGGCAGTATATCAGATTTGACAAATACCTGAATTCTAGGAGAAGAGTGGCATTAGGTCTGGGATATATGCATGAATGAACTATGCTCTACAGAGATAGAGGGAGATAACATGTATACATTTGTTTCTTTATGAATTTTCTTTTATTGGTGAAGTGAAAATTGGGCATAGGAAACAGTTAAGCTCGTTTTCCAAAATACAATATAGTTGAAAGTGTTTCCAGTAAGTGCATCCTAGTGATAACCTAGGACATTTATGGTTTTTTTTTAACTTTTAATGCTTTTTAAAAAGTGTGATTCATAATGTTAAACAATACAAAATGTACCAAGTGAAAATCCTTTGTAATCTTACCCTCTAGATTTAGAAACTGCTAATTGGTGAAAGAGTTCCAGATTGTTTCAATTTATGGCTATTATAAGATGATACCAAAGAACATCCTAGTGCATAAATCATTTTGCAATTTGTAAGTATCTCTGCCTAGAAGTGAATTTGCTGGGTCAGAGAATATGTAGTAAAAGTTGGCCAGTATTATGTGTCTATCAATGATATGTGAAAGTGCTTAGAATATTTTTCATACCTTACACTGATGTTATCAATCACAAACAAAAATAGTCAGGATCTGAGCTTCAACCCTTTTCCAAGAGATAATATAAAATAGAATCTGAAAAGAAATCTGAAGTATTATTAGTATTGTAATGATGGTATATATGATATTTTTTAAACAATATTAATTTATTGCTTTTTCTGCCCCTTCCCTGCCTCCACATTTTTTGTAGCTGTCTGACTTGAACAAATGTTGGCTCTAGAAGATTTCATTCTGCTTCAGTGGAACAGTCAGTAGAAAATGACACCTTCAAAACCCTGGGTACTTTGAAGACCTTAGAACTCTGGAAAAATAAGTTAAGACAAGTCCCTAGTGCTGTCCCAGCCAGTTTTGAAGTGTAAATTCTAAATGAGAACTCAATAAATGTCCTACGTGGTTCAGATTTTGAAAGACTGATGAAATTAAAAATCCTTGAACTTAAAAACAACCTGATCTCTTCCCTCTCTCTCAGCATGCTTTCTTCCCTTGTCAGTTTGCAAAGTTTGATGTTGGATGGCAATGATATGGAGGCTATAGCTGGACCCCTGTTACTTCCTCATATCTGACACATATGAGCTTGGAGAATAATAAACTACATCTTATACCAGGTAGCTTGTTTACTTCTCTACAGTCTTTGCAATTTCTCAGTTTCAGTGGTAACTTTCTTTTTTTTTATTGCATTTTTGGTTTTGGGGTACATGTGCAGAACATGAAAGATAGTTGCATTGGTAAACACGTGTCAGTGTGTTTTGCTGCCTTCCCCACCTTCACCCACATTTGGCATTTCTCCCCAGGCTATCCCTCCCCAGCTCCCCGCCCCTGCTGTCCCTCCTCTATTCCCCCCAATAGACCCCAGTGTGTAGTACTCCCTTCCCTGTGTCCATGTGTTCTCATTGTTTATCACCCACCTATGAGCGAGAATATGCGGTATTTCATTTTCTCTTCTTGTGTCAGTGTGCTGAGAATGATGTTCTCCAGATTCATCCATGTCCCTACAAAGGACACAAACTCATCATTTTTTATTGCTGCATAATATTCCATGGTGTATATGTGCCACATTTTCCCAGTCCAGTCTATCATGGATGGGCATTTGGGTTGGTTCCAGGTCTTTGCTATTGTAAACAGTGCTGCAATGAACATTCATGTGCATGTGTCCTTATAGTAGACTGATTTACACTCCTTTGGATATATACCTAGTAATGGGATTGGTGGGTCAAATGGAATTTCTATTTCTAGGTCCTTGAGGAATCGCCACACTGTCTTCCACAATGGTTGAACTAATTTACACTCCCTCCAGCAGTGTAGAAGTGTTCCTATTTCTCGACATCCTCTCCAGCATCTGTTGTCTCCAGATTTTTTAATGATAACTATTCTAACTGGCATGAGATGATATCTCAATGTGGTTTTGATTTGCATCTCTCTAATGACCAGTATGATGAGCATTTTTTCATGTTTGTTGGCCTCATGTGTGTCCTCTTTTGTAAAGTGTCTGTTCATATCCTTTACCCATTTTTGAATGGGCTTGCTTGTTTTTTTCCTGTAAATTTCTTTGAGTTCTTTGTAAATTCTGGATATCAGCCCTT
>JAPYYA010005429.1:0-10792 GCA_028533165.1 Leontopithecus rosalia | reverse complement strand
TACAAAGAGGAGCTGGTACCACTCCTTCTGAAACTCTTCTAAACAATCCAAAAGAGGGAATCCTTCCCAAATCATTTTATGAGACCGACATCATCCTGATACCAAAACCCAGCAGAGACTCAACAAGAAAAGAAAACTTCAGGCCAATATCCATGATGAACATAGATGCAAAAATCTTCAATAAAATACTGGCAAACCGGTTGCAACAGCACATCAAAAAGCTTATCCATCGTGATCAAGTAGGTTTCATTCCAGGGATGCAAGGCTGGTTCAACATACACATGTCTATAAACCTAGTCCACCACATAAACAGAACCAAATTAAAAACCACATGATTATCTCAATAGGTGCAGAGAAGGACTTCAACAAAATTAAACAGCACTTTATGCCAAAAACTCTCAATAAACTAGGTATTGACAGAACGTATCTCAAAACAATAAAAGCTATTTACATCAACACTACTGCCAATATCATACTGAATAGGCAAAAACTGGAAGCATTCCCTTTGAAATCCAGTACCAGACCAGGATGCCTTCTCTCCCCACCGCTATTCAATATAGCATTGGAAGTACTAGCCAGAGTAATTAGGTAAGAAATAAAATAAAGGTTATTCAGTTAGGAGAGGAGGAAGTCAAATTGTCTTTATTTGCAGACAACATGATTGTATATTTACAAGACCCCATTTTCTCAGCCCAAAATATCGTTAAACTGATAAGCAACTTCAGCAAAGTCTCAGGATACAAAATCGAAGTGTGAAAATCACAAGCATTTCTATACACCAATAACAGACTGTCAGAGAGCCAAATAATGAGCAAACTCCCATTCACAGTTGCTACAAAGAGAATAAAATGCCTAGGAATACAACTAACAAAGGATGTAAAGGACCTCTTCAAGGAGAACTACAAACCACTGCTCAGGGATATAAGAGAGGACACAAACAGATGGAGAAGCATTCCATGCTCAGGATTAGGAAGAATCAATATTGTGACAATGGCCCTACTGCCCAAAATTTATAGATTCAACGCTATCCCCATCAACTTACCAATGACCTTTATCACAGAACTGGAAAAAACTACCTTAAACTTCATATGGAACCAAAAGAGAGCCTACATAGCTCTCTAAGACCATCCTAAGCATAAAGAACAAAGCCAGAGGCATCACGCTACCTGATTTCAAACTATACTACAAGGCTACAGTAGTCAAAACAGCATGGTACTGGTACCAAAACAGAGATATAGACCAGTGGAACAGAACAGAGGCCCTGGAGGCAAGGCCACACATCTACAACCATCTGATTTTTGACAAACCTGACAAAGATAAGCAATGGAGAAAGGATTCCCTGTTTAATAAATGGTGTTGGGAAAACTGGCTAGCAGTGTGCAGAAAGCAGAAACTGGACCCCTTCCTGAAACCCTACACTAAAATTAACTCCAGATGTATTAAAGACATAAGCAAGACCTAATACCATAAAAACCCTAGAAGAAAACCTAGGCAAAACCATTTAGGACATAGGCATAGGCAAGGACTTCATGACGAAAACACCAAAAGCATTGGCACCAAATGCCAAAATAGACAAATGGGACCTAATGAAACTCCAGAGCTTCTGTACAGCAAAAGAAACAATCATTAGCGTGAACCTGCAACCAACAGAATGGGAAAAAACATTTGCAATTTATCCATCTGACACAGGGGTAATATCCAGAATCTACAAAGAACTAAAACAGATTTACAAGAAGAAAGCAAAGAAACTCATCCAAAAGTGGGAGAAGGATATGAACACTTTTCAAAAGAAGACATATATGAGGCCAATAAACATATGAAAAAATGCTCATCATCACTGATTATTAGAAAAATGCAAATTAAAACCACATTGAGATACCACCTCTTGCCATTAGAATGGCAATCATTAAAAATCTGGAGACAACAAATGCTGGAGAGGTTGTGGAGAAATAGGAACACTTTTACACTGTTGGTGGGAGCGTAAACTAGTTCAACCACTGTAGAAGATAGTGTGGCGCTTCCTCAAGGACCTAGAAATAGAAATTCCATTTGACCCAGAAATCCTATTGCTGGGTATATACCCAAAGGATTATAAATCATTCTATTATAAAGACACATGCACATGTATGTTTATAGTGGCACTGTTTACAATAGCAAAGACCTGGAACCAACTCAAATGCCCATTGACGATAGACTGGATGAGAAAAATGTGGCACATATACACCATGGAATACTATGCAGCCATAAAAAATGATGGGTTTGTGTTCTTTGTAGGGACACGGATGAATCTGGAAACCATCATTCTCAGCAAGCTGACACAAGAACAGAAAATCAAACACCACGTATTCTCACCCATAGGCGAGTGATGAACAATGAGAACACATGGACACAGGGAGGGGAGCATCACACACTGGGGTCCATTGTGGGGGGGGACCAAAGGAGGGACAGCAGTAGGGTGGGGAGGTCGGGTATGGATAACATGGGGAGAAATGCCAGATGTAGGTGATGGGGGGATGGAGGCAGCAAACCACCTTACCATGTGTTTACCTATGCAACAATCCTGCATGATCTGCACATGTACCCCAGAACCTAAAGTACAAGTTTTCAAAAAAGCTAATGCATATAATTAGTAGATATCTATATATAACTGTAATGTATTTTCTTCTTTGGCATCTGTTAAAATTTTTTAAGAAGCATTTGTGATTCCTTCAAAAGATATTAAATGAATATAATGCCTTTTTTCTTGCATTTTCTTAAATACTAAACTTCAGTGAGTATTAAAATGTGAATATTACACATCTATTTATTTTATATAAACAACAGGTAGAGAAATACAGGATTACCTCCCATTTAATTTCGGGTCAAGACACTAAGAAGGAACTACATTTAATTTTTCTTCTATATCCCTTTTCAATTTAATTCAATAATAAAAATTACCACAATTTATTTTTAATATTCACCAAAACCTTGGGAATAGATTTAATTGTCTCCATTTTAACAGGCAAGAAATCAAGCTTTTAAAAAATGGCAAAACAAATTTAAATGTCCACTGCATGGAAACACATCCCATGGTCATGGATAGGTTGAATCAATATTGTAAAAATGACCATACTACACAAAGCAATCTACATATTCAGTGCAATTTCCATCAAAATACCACCATCATTCTTCACAGAGCTAGGAAGACAATCCTAAAATTCATACAGAACCAAAAACAGCCTGCAAGCCAAAGAAAGACTAAGTGAAAAGAACAAATCTGAAGGCATCACATTGCCTGATGTCAAACCATACTATAAAGTCATAGTCACCAAAGCAGCATAATACTGGTATAAGAATAGGCACATAGACCAATGGAACGGAATAAAGAACCCAGAAATAAAGTCAAGTACTTATAGCCAACTAATCTTTGACAAAGCAAATTAAAAACATAAAGTGAGGAAAGGACATCCTGTTCAACAAATGGTGCTGGGATAATTGGCAAACCACATGCAGGAGAATGAAAATTGATCCTCTCTCACTTTATAAAAAAATCAATTCAAAATGGATCAAGGATTTAAATCTAAGACCTGAAACTATATAAATTCTAGCATATAACATTAAAAAAAAAACCCTTTTAGACACTGGCTTAAAGACTTCATGATTAAGATCCCAAGAGCAAATGCAACAAAAACAAAGACAAATCAGTAGGACTTCATTAAGCTAAAGAGTTTCTGCCCAAGGAAAGAAACAGCAGAGTAAATAGACAACCCACAGAGTGGGAGAAAATTTCACAATCACACATCTGACAAAGGACTAATATCCAGCATGTACCAGGAACTAAAACACACTAACAAGAAAAAAAAAATCACATCAAAAAGTGGGCTAAGGACATGAATACACAGTTCTCAAAAGAAGATATACAAATGGCAACAAACATGTGAAAAGTGCTCAAATTCACTTATGATCAGGGAAATGTAAATAAAACTACAATGTGACACCACCTTACTCCTGTAAGAATGGCTATAATCAAATACTTTTAAAAAAACAACGTTAGCAGGGATGCAGTGCAAAGGGAACATGTCTACACTGCTGGTAGAAATGTAAACTGGTACAACCACTATGGAAAACAGTGTGGGGATTCCTTAAAGATCTAAAAGGAGAACTACCATTGGATCCAGCCATCCCACTACTGGGTACTTACCCAGAGGAAAGTAAGTCATTATATGAAAAAGATACTTGCACATGCATGTTTATAGCAGCATAATTTGCAATTGCAAAAATATGAAACCAGCCCAAATGCCCATCAGTCAATGTGTGAATAAAGAAGTTGTGGCATATATATATATTCTGGAATATGTATGATGGAAAATATATATATGATGGAATATACTAAGCTATAAAAAAAGAACAAATTAATGGTGTTTGTAGCTGAAAGGAACTAGAGACTATTATTCTAAGTGAAGTAACTCAGGAATGGAAAACTAAACATCTTATGTTCTCACTCATAAGTGAGAACTAAGCTATAAGGATGCAAAGGCAGAAGAATGATACAGTGGACTTTGGGGACTCAGGAGAAGGGTATGAGGGAGGTGAGGGATAAAAGACTACAAATTGGGTTCAGTGTATACTGCTCAGGTCATGGGTGCACTAAAATCTCACCAATCACCGCTAAAGAACTTACTCGTGTAACCAAACACCACTTGTTTCTCAAAACCCTATGGAAATAAAAAAATTTTTTTAAAATTTACATGTCTGTCACACAGCTAAGTAGAGTAGGTGCTGATTAAAAATGTGATCATTACTATCCTATAACAGCATCTTCACTATTTTAAGATTAGTATGTGAGTGTGCTGTCATTGCCAGCATTCAAACTAGCATAGGCCGACAGCCGTGCCATAGGAGGTTCCTGGAATGTCCTACATCTCTGTCATATTTTTTTCCATTTGTTCACTTATTTTCCATGTATTTATTCCCCAAAGAGAATAGTTACTGTATTAGTTGATATTTCTGTTCTTCTACATGTACTATGACAATATATGTATGTTCTGACAGTACTTGTAGGGCTCTGGCTTCTGGTTGCCAACACACAACTGTAAACAATAACAGAACTTAACAGAGCTGAGGTGGCAGTGGGCTCTGGCCTGAGATGTCCTAGAACTCTTCTAATGACTTGGGAAGTAGAACAAAATACTTGTCACCAATCAAGTCTTAGTCTATCAAGTCTTCAAAAAGCTAGTTGAAGACTTAGACTTGACTCCTAAGAGTTGAGCATATTGAACAAAGAATGACCCCCAAGCTGGGCTTTGTTTCCTTTGCAAACTGTCTGGTGAAGGCTAGTCCAAGAAAACATTGGAATCTTGCCATTTTCTGTGCTAATGTGGACCAAGTCATTTTTCAGTCCTTTGAGAAGGGTGCAGTGGGAACTAGGGTAAGGCAAGAGAGGCACTAGCTTCGGGCACACAATTAAAAGGGGCACCTTAAATCAAAATCTAAATTAATATTCTATGATAAATAAAGATATGATCAGTACTACAGATGTTTTCTTTTGCCTCACATTCCAGTGGCATTGCACGGCACTGCAGAGGGGTGAACATATGGTGGTACCCTGATGTGCAGCTGGTAAGGAGATGAAGCTGAGTCTTCCCCAGCAGAGATCCTGAGGAAATAAATTCAGATAATAAATGTTGGCTTTTAAAGGCTGACTAGAGGCAGATCTGCCCACAGATGTCATCCTCTTCCCAAACCTTCACCCCTCTGTAGTGTTCACATCAGAAGCAACATTCAAGCAACATTCAGACATATTGGAATGTCTACCTGGAACCTCCAAGTCCCATTACATTCTTCCAGCCTCCCCTAGAAGTGACCCAATATCTTCTGGGTCTGAGTTCACGCTTGAGCATGTGTAGCCCTTTAATCCTGGCTTCCATTTTCCTCTTGAAGCTAAAAAAAAAAATCCAGAATTCTGAAAGAAGGATCTTCTTGCAAGCTTTAACGGATTCCAGAAAACAGGTCTGAAGCTGGCTTGGAGACTATTCGTCAGAGTTAATAAATGGAAGAGTCTAGATTTTATATCCAGTGCTTGGTGTTTTACATTAATGGGAGGGGGAGGTGTGGGAGTGGAAACAGTAGTTCCACAGGGATTCCAAACTTCCCAACCGTGCCAGAAAACTTTCTTTTTTAAAATTTCTCTTTTGGTCCAACTTTTCTGTTGGATTTGATGATGACAGGTAGCAAAAGAACCCTGGTTGACTAGCATTTGCCCTCCCCAGTGTTAAGAAACCTTTTTGACCTCTGGATCTCTCAGTCTCTTGTTCTCAAGTCTCAACTCAAATGCTGAATGCTTTATGAAGGCTGCTTAATTAACTCCAATTTGAATTATTTCCCCCTTTCTTGGTGCTCACATAACACATTTCTTGAATATGCTAAAACATCTAATTATCTCCACTTTGGATTATGGTTATGCTTGATGGCTTTTTAATGGCTCAACTTGGGCAATTTGCTTACTCTCTCCTGCCTCTGTTTTCTTATTTGTAAATGGGAATAATAATTATTTTGCCAGGTTACTATAAAAGACCTTGACTTAAATTGCAAATTCACCAGTTTCCAATTCTGCTTTGGAGATGTTATTTAATCCATTTTATTTGTGAAACGAAAATGAAAGTTGTACCTACCACAGAGGTTCTTATGAAAACTGAGAAATATTCCACAAAAAGTAAAAAACAAGAGCTCTTATCATTTTATTCTTGTTACTTTTGTTTTCTTGATCAGACTATAAAATCTTAAAAGTGAAAAAATCTTATTTACCTCCTTATCGTAGATAATCTTAGCTGATGGCCAGTAAATCTGTATGTAAGATGTGAATATTTTCTTTACTTCTGTCTCAATTAGTTTATATAGTTTGTAAGGCTTTTATCATGTTCGGCTTTGTATTGGAGTTTATTAATGCATTTTATCTTTCCTTCTCCTTTGCAACGTGCTTTTTCAAAAACCACTCAAAAAATACCACATAAGTAAATGAAATAATACCAACAAAATCAGAGCTTCTTCATAGCATAGAGGCAGGAGATCTCTCTTGATAAGTGACAAAAATGTTCCATTTCAGATTGACAAATTCAGTTCTCCCTCTTGAGAAGTGATCCTTTAAAAAAATTGAAATCACCAAAGGAGCAAATTATGAGCAGAAGCCCTTTTCTTGCATTACATGACATACGTCCTTATGTTGCACTGACCAGGCCATGTGCATGCCACGTCTTGTGACTGCCATAGTCCCTGTCCTCTCCATCTAAAGGAACAAAGCAGGCAGTGAGAAACCGTTTTCTTTTTTGTTTCAAATGATGTCATTCAAGTCCAGCACCAGGGATCTGCTGTCTGTTCTCATTTTCTCTGTGCTGAGAAGCTCTCTTGGCTCTCCCTTGACATTGGCACAACAGAGGCTGAGAGCTGGGAGGGAGATTGAAAGGGCTGATATACCACCAGCTCTAAAAACACATGACAGCAGAAAGCCAGGCTATTACTAATGCTGATCAGCTCGGAGGCGATGCAATCAAAACCTTCAATTACACCTGGGTGATTTAATCAACTCCCTGTCAAACTCAGGCTGGAACTCCTCTGGTACTGTACAAATACAGTAATTACCATGCCAGCTTGCAATAAGATATCATTTCAGAGGATTAGAAAACACATTCTGTTGTCAATTACCAACAGCCAATTTATAGGCCCTGAAACAAGCAATATTTTTTAATTGCTGCCTTTGTGTCATTATCACAAAATTACTTCTGTTATGAGGCATTAAATCATCTCAGCAATGTTGGTAGTGGGGGTAGGGGGGAGATTAAAAAGTTTTCACTCTGTTCTTTCCTGATAAAATGGGAATAGAAGCATAAAACTTGTATCCCACTGTGTTGAATTTTGTAATGAAAAACAATCAAAAAACCATTCTCAACTACGCAAACAATCATAAACAAATCCTGAAGCTACATGAGCAGATCAGAGAGGAAGCCAGGAGTCAGGTTTATTTTGACTTGTGCTTTTTTTGTATCCCTGGCCTCATTTTTCCATTTGCCTGTCTTCCAAGCTTTATTTTTTAGAGGCATTTATTCCTTTTGAACGTGTGTTTCAGTTGACCCCAGATGTGGCAACTGTCACTGCAGATGTGCAGATTTGAAGTCTTCCTACTTCACCCACCCCCTCCCAAGCCCATGTACTCAGACCCAAGAATAACAGTGATTGGGCCTTGCCAGCTCCACTCAGCTTCTTCACAATGCTCCTAGGATTCATCTGTTCCTGATGCAAAGGGAAATATGACGCACCCCTGCTGATTCCTTCAACTTACCCCACTGTAGCCCAAATATGTCTTGTCTGAATTAGTTTAAAATGGAGGCAGTTTTATTTTACCAGACAGCAGAATGTAGAAAAAATAGTATTATTAGTATTATTGCTATTATTTACTACTAATAATAGTAAACACTCTACAGCACATACAGTGTCCCATTGTTCTAAATGCTTTATAAATATTATAAGAACCCTATAAAATACATATTATTATATTCTCATTTCACAAATGAGGATCTATGGACTGAATGGCTGAAGCTTTTTGGCTGCAGTGATATGGTGGGAAGGACATTGGATGTGTCTCAGGAAGAATTGGACTTGAATCTCAACACTGCCACTTAGTAGCTGGGTCACAGTCAGCCAATTATATGTCCACTCTTAGCTTTATTTTCCTTATCTTTGAAAAGAAGAAAACCATAATGATATTGTTTATTAGAAATGCCATACATACTTTTGCATGTTTTACATACACTACATCATTTAATAATCACAACGACTCTATTGGGTAAAAACTACAGTTACTGACAGATGATGAAGCTGAGGTGTAGAGAAGTAAAGTAACTTGGTCAAAGTTATGCAGCAGGAAAGTGCTGGAGTTCCTAAGGTCCCTCTCTGAACCATCAGCCCGCATTGCCTCTTGAGCCACTCCTCCTCTAATATTGACTACCTCTTGTTAAGTCCTCTTTGTTAACATCCGGACCTAGATCCCTAATTTCCTACTATGCATTACCACTTGGACAGCGTCCCAGCCATCTCAAAGTCCACATGTCCTGACTTGAAGCTATTATTATCTTATCCTCAAACCTGCACAGTCTTCATTACTTTCTCTTTCCTGGAATAAATACCTCCATCTTGGTTGTCCAAGCCAAAGACTTAAACATACTCCTTGGCCAACACCTCTCACTTGGATAATTGCTATGGTCGATGATTGGTACCTCTGATTCTAATCATGCCACTTTCAATTACACACAGATACCTCACCAGCCACTCTCTGCTCCTGGTTTATCAGTGAATATGTCACTTCTCTATTTTCAGGGGTTAGATATTATCATCAGGAAAAATTCCATCATCTAAAGTCCTCGCAGACCGCTTTACTTACAAGCCATGGCTTTACCTTTTCTTCAAGCTTCTGCATTCCCCTTTCTGGTTTGGTCTCACAAACCAAGACTGTATACTTTGATTCCCCCAGGATTGTATACTTCTCCTCAAGGGCTGCTTTCCTCCCTTATAGTTAAGAGGCATTCAAAGGAGAAAAAAAAGTGTCTGTGATCTACTGTATGCTGCCTTGGCATATATTCCGACTTACTTAAACATTATCCAATTAAGGGTTGAAAGCGTTAAAAAGGTAGGAAATTTCAAAGATTTGCATCAGAATGAATGAACCATAGAATTTCAAACCTGGAAAAGATCGTGTAACTCATCTAGTCAAACCCACTCATCCTTCAGAAGAGGAAAAGTGACACTAAGGTTAGGCTGGAGTGAATGTGACAGGTGAAGTTGGTGAGATACCAAAGTTACTCAAAACCTCATGAACAAGTGCACAGCAAGGAAGCTAAGTCCAAACTCCCTGCAGCTTATAGTCCAGGGCTCTGCTTTTGAGACACATCCCTCATTAAAGCCATAGATCTCAGTGCTCTCTGCCTGTCGTATCCTGGTCCTTTCTAAGAGGAGAGTTATTTCCCAAATGGTATTCCTTGAGATATCCCATGGAAACAAACAAAATGTCTCCTGTGCTTAAATATTATTGTTAAATTGCCTATAACATCCCCTTCTGAGAAAGACATATTGAACATTCGCATGTTAAAAGTTATGCAATATAGAACAATGTTAATTTTTTTACACCCAATTTATCAAACTTACGGACCATAGATTTCCCATTGTGTTTTGGGATTTAGCATTAATCAAAATCTCATGAAATTACAATGAAAGAGACTGTGATGATTTAGTCACTAGTCACATTTCAGGTGCACAGTAGCCACATGTGTGCGGTGACCACACTGTTGGACAATACAGACTTTTCCATATCATGATTTTGCCTTTTCATAGTTCCTTCAATGCCAGGCTCCAAAGAAGGAATTATCATGGAAGCTAATTCAGGAACCATGCCATGCTGGAAATATTTTGGATAGAGCCTGTGGGTGAATCTTTAAAGTGTAACAGGTAGATTCCCAACAAACACATGGATCCTTCACGGCATATTTATGTTTTAAAGGAGTATCTTGGTTGCTCACCCCCAGTTCCTAGAATCTGCCCTGGTTACTGGGTGTACAAATAGCTGACTCCTTCCGTCATGTTAATGCCATACCAGGGTGGGGAAAACTGGCTAGCCATGTGCAGAAAGCAGAAACTGGACCCCTTCCTGACACCTTACACTAAAATTAACTCCAGATGGATTAAAGACTTAAACATAAGACCAGGCACCATAAAAACCCTAGAAGAAAATCTAGGCAAAACCATTCAGGACATAGGAGTAGGCAAGGAC
>JAPYYA010005428.1:0-10792 GCA_028533165.1 Leontopithecus rosalia | reverse complement strand
CACGAGGTCAACAGATCGAGACCATCCTGGTCAACGTAGTGAAACCCCGTCTCTACTAAAGATACAAAAAATTAGCTGGGCCCAGTGGCGCGTGCCTGTAATCCCAGCTACTCGGGAGGCTGAGGCAGAAGAATTGCCTGAACCCAGGAGGCGGAGGTTGCAGTGAGCCGAGATCGGGCCATTGCACTCCAGCCTGGGTTAACAAGAGCGAAACTCCGTCTCAAAAAAAAAAAAAAAAAAAAAAAAAAACATTTTTCCCCAGGTCCCTGTGACAGTAAGATTGCAAATCTATAAAAATTGGTAGATCATTAATAAAAGATACAAATAATATCAATACAGTACTGAGGAATAGTTCAGACAGTTTTTCATAAATGAAATGCTTTAAAATGTTTCTCATTTTTGGAATAAAAAATCAAATGTTAGAGGGTCCATTGGATGTCACTGAAGTCCCCAGGGTCTCCCAGGACCCCTTCTGCTTCTAAGTAATTCATAAATGGAGCCATGGCTGTGTCATCATTGTCACATAGGGCATCAAAATCCAACTGTGCACCATCACTGAGAAGTGGCTCATGGCTGTGGATAGCAACAGTACTCTGGTTTTGCCTGGTAGCCTCTAGCTCTCCCACTTCAGAAGGACTTGGTGGAAACAACTCCTTATTTGACATATTCCTGCAGTTTATGGTATGAGTAGCTTTCATTAAATCTGTTGGACTTGAATCATCAAGGGATGAAGAAGACCGTAACCTCTGTAAATCCAGAATTTCATTTGCAATATCTGTTCCAATACTACCAGCACCAAGTACTGTGCCAGTAGACATTCCAGGAACACTCATACAAGATTGTACAGAGGATTCTTCTGATGATTGAGAGCTACAAGGAAAAAATGTTGCTTCTCCAGGCTCACTATGCCCCAAAACTAAAGTGTTGACAGATACGATATATTCCAGCTCTTTTGTCCGAGGATTTGTGAAACTAAACCATTGGCTTTTTAAAGTTACAAAACAGCCATCTTTTGCTCTGAATTTGTAGGAATCTGTAAGTATTTTCTCCTTACTCTGTAGAACTGCTTTGTGCTTGTCAGTCAAATTACTATGGTCATCTTGATGAAAATATTCATAACAAGAAGTTCCCAAAAGTTCCTGAGGCAGATATCCTAAAATTGCTCTTGCCCTTTGATCTACATAGACAATTTTTTCATTCATTGCAAACCGGGTTATAAATCCAGTTGGTTTCACATTAATCTCTCCACGATTCTGTGGAACAATATATGGCTGTAATCTTCCAATGGCTACAAGGCAGGTAAAATTACTGTTGTCTTTCTTACTGTTTCTTTCTTCTTCCATTCCAACAATATTTGGAGGCCAGCTTCTCAAGTAACCAGTGCAGTGGTCAGTATAGAATTTCCTATGCTCTTTCTTCTTTGAGTTGGGTAAGCATTCATGCTCTTCTTTGACAGAGATTTTACAACTCTTTATCCGACAGAATAAAAGACCATCTTGAGCCAGAATACACACGTGTCCTTCCAGTGTGGAAATTACTGTGAACTTGCAAACCAGTTTTGGCATCTATTAGCTTTTCTCCTGGTGAAATATCAAAAGAAGAAAGTTGTTCCTTACTTTGGCAATATCTTTTGGATGTAAGAAGTCAAATAAGCTTTGTCCAGTCAAACTAGCCTGATCGGAATTAAGTATTTTGGAGACTGACTTAGAAACGAAGAGAATTTTTCCTTTTTCACATCCAACCACAAATAGGAAGCCTTCTGCAGTCTTAAGGATTAAATGTCTGAGCTCATTATCTTTAATAAATGATGGTCTATAATTATTTCCCACACAAGAATGTGTCATGCCTTTCAAAGATCTCAAGTGTTGAACAACCATTCTTAAAACTAAGTTTGTCCAGTTTACGCACCATGGGGTTGCACTGAGGGATCACTGCAGACAGTTCTTCAATCAGGTTATTCATTTTATCTCTCCTCCGCTTTTCAGTTCGGCTATGAGCTTCTTGGGATGGGTCTGAATCACTTCCTTTGCGTTTTCGTGGAAACTCTGTCACGTGTGAGCTGAAGGATCCCATAATTGTTGGTCTTGTCCCTGGACTCATGCGGCTAGAAACCACAGGAGCAATGCACTGGTTCTCCTCTCTCAACACTTTACCTCCCCCCGCAGCCTCCTCTTCCGCCGCCATCGCAGGCTCCGCAGCCCCGCGGATGGCAGCATGGAGGAGCCCTGGGCCCGCCCTGCCCCGGCCCAGGCGGCGGCTCCGGAGCTGGGAAGCGGGGACTGGCGGGCCCTGCCCGGTGCCGCGGCGGCCGCCACCGCAGCCCCTGGGCGCGCAGCCGACACCGCCCCGCAGCCCGGCCGGCCGCGGCTACTGAGCATGCGGACTGGGGCCAGCCGCCCGCCGCTGTTTCTTTCTTCCTGCCTGCCTGCCTGCCTGCCTGCCTGCCTGCCTGCCTGCCTTCCTTCCTTCCTTCCTCTCTCTCTCTCCTCTCTCTCTCTCTCTCTCTCTCTCTTTCTTTCTTTCTTTTTTTTTTTTTTTGAGATGGAGTTTCGCTCTTGTTGCCCAGGCTGGAGTGCAATGGCTTGATCTCCGCTCACAGCAACCTCCACCTCCCAGGTTCAAACGATTCTCCTGCATCAACCTCCTGAGTAGCTGGGATTACAGGCATGCGCCACCACACCCAGCTAATTTTGAACTTTTTAGTAAAGACAGGGTTTCTCCATGTTGGTCAGGCTGGTCTTGAACTGCCGACCTCAGGTGATCCACCCTCCTCGACATCCCAAAGTGCTGGGATTACAGGCATGAGCCACTGCACCCGGCCTTCTCTCTCTCTCTCTCTCTCTCTCTCTCTCTCTCTCTCTCTCTCTCTCTCTATAGAGTCTCACTCTATTGTCCAGGCTGGAGTGCAATGGCTCAATCTCTGCTCACTGCAAACTCTGCCTCCCAGGTTCTAGTGATTTCCCTGTCTCAGCCTCCTGAGTAGCTGAGAGTACAAGCACCCACCACCACGCCCAGCCAACTTTTATATTTTTAGTAGAGATGGGGTTTCACCATGTGGACCAGGATGGTCTCTAACTCCTGACCTCAAGTGATCCACCCATCTTGGTCTCCCAAAGTGCTGGGATTACAGGCGTGAGCCACTGTGCCAGACCTGTAATTAATTGTGCACTGTCTTAACATGATCCCCACAATGGCCTTCTGGGCAGAAACTAGCAGGCTCTCTCAGAGAAGTCACAGGCGTGGCCATTTCCTGCAAAGAGCCAAAACCCCCTTCTTCTGTGCCCCTCCTCTCCCTCCAAGTGCTTTATAAAAAAGGCTCTTGTTACAGGAAATTACTGTTTATTTTCCACTCCTCCCTCCTAGGTCATGCTTTTCAGAAAAAGAGGATCTGCATCCTGGAAACCATAAGAAAAATATGAGACGGGGAAGCATTGTGTGATGTGTGTGCTGCCTTTGGCCGAGCCTGTGGAGTCCTGCTTAGGTGCTGGGTCCAGTGTGTTGGGTCCAGTGATCGTGGTGGCTTGAGGGGAACCTGGTGTTCAGAGCTGTGACTGTGGTGAGTATGTTTCTAAACACCTCGGTTTGGGGGTAGCAAAGGGCAATGGGATGGGGGCTTTCTCAAGCTTCACCCCTGACCCCAAGACTCATGCCCAGCTCATCAGGGCTTTGAGGGAAGGATTCTACCTCCCTTCCTGAGGAGCAGGAAATACACTTCCTCCCAGCACAACTAAAGCTGCGGTTTGGAGAGACGCCAGGGCTGGGGTGTTGTGGAGAAAGCAGTCGTGTAACATTTCATTTTCAAGCTGCACTCAGAGAAGCTGCCCTTGTCTGCTGGTAGCGCTGGGCCTTCTCTCCCTGTCATCATCCGGAGCAGCCAATATCCTGGAGGCAGAAGGTAGGCTCAAGAGCAGCCTGGTGGAATGCCAAACCTAGGGCCCCTGGCACCCAGAGGCAAGGGGTTGCCTGCTGGCTGCCCTGTCCCCACTCCCTGAGCTCTGTTTTCCACTTTGGTTTTTTCTTTCTTTGAGACCGAATCTCACTCTGTCCCCAAAGCTGGAGTGTAGTGTTGTGATCTGGGCTCACTGCAACCTCCGCCTCGTGGGTTCAAGCGATCCTCCTGCCTCAGTCTCCTGAGTGGCTGGGACTACAGGCGCCCGCCACCATGCTCAGCTGATTTTTGTATTTTTTTTTTTTAAGTTGGGGTTTCACCATGATGGCCAGGCTGGTTTTGAACTCCTGACCTCAGGTGATCCACCCACCTCGGCCTCCCACAGTGCTAGGATTACAGGCTTGAGTCACCATGCCCAGCCTAATTTTTGTATTTTTAGTAGAGACGGGGTTTTACCATGTTGGTCAGGCTGGTCCCGAATGCCTGACCTCGTGATCTGCCCACCTCGGCCTCTCATAGTACTGGGACCACAGACGTGAACCACCACGCCCAGCCCTGTTTTCCATTTTGTTGACTAAGGTCCTCCCTGAGGTGGATTCCGGGGACAGGGGAACCCAGGCCCCCAAGGGTTCCTAGTTGGGTAAGGCTGCACAGGACAGCTTCCAGTCTGGGTCTGGGATAGTTGCTGCCTTCTTTCTTCACTACACCCATGGTCTCCCTGGGCTTGGTGGGGTGTGTGTGTGTGCAGGCCCTACTCTGCTTTCAGCAAACCTCGCTGGGACAGGAGCTTTGGGGTGATATTCCCAGCCTGTCTCCTAGAGGTGTCTCTACGAGCAGCCTCTGAGAGTGGCTGGGCACCAGGGAAAGGGGAGATGGCGGGAGGTACCCAGCCAGAGCCTCAGTCCTAGAAGGGCAGGAGGGTGAGGGGAACATGGTCATGGATTTCTTGGTGCCCACAGATGCCCCACTCCAGCCTACATCCATCCATCCCACTTCCCCGGGGTCACGGGGCCCAGGAGGCAGCCTTGGTTCTGCTGAGTGTCTGTCTGGTGACTCTTTGGTGGCTAGGAGAGCCACCAGAGGACATTCTCCGGTTTCTAGTCCTCCACCTAGCCTCCCTGCAGCTGGGACTGCTGTTGAACAGGCTCTGCAGCCTGGCTGAGGAGCTGCGCCATGTCCACTCCAGGTGACTCACTGCAGTACCCATGGGGATGGGGTATCCAGCATGTGTCACTCCCTTGATGCCTACCCCTGCTCCTCCTTGAACCACTCTGGCTGAGCTGGGCTGGGGACTGGGGCCTGGCTGTCACCCACAGGTACCAGGGCAGCTACTGGAGGGCTGTGTGGGCCTGCCTAGGCTGCCCCATCCGCCTCGGGGCCCGGTTGTTGCTGTCCAGCTATTTCTACTGCTTCCTCCCAAATGCGGTTGGCCGGCCCTTCACTTGGATGCTTGCCTTCCTGGGCTTCTCGCAGGCACTGAACATCCTCCTGGGCCTCAAGGTATGACACAGGGAGGCAAAAGCTCTGGCCAAGTGGAGGCTGTGGAAATGGGGTGTGGCCTGTCCTGAGCTCAGTACTGGGAGTGGGACTGGTTTAAAGGTTGGAGTCGGTGGAGTAGAGCTATCATGTCCAGGAACAGTGGGTTCGGCAATGGCAAAGGAGGGATCAAGTCAGCAGCAGGTTGGGAAGCCTTGGAGGAGGAGGAGTTCTCTGGGTGTTCTTGATGGGGGCCCCCCAGCCCCATCCTGCTGTCCACAGGGCCTGGCCCCAGCTGAGATCTCTGCAGTCTGTGAAAAAGGGAACTTCAATGTGGCTCATGGGCTGGCATGGTCATACTACATTGGGTACCTGCGGCTGATCCTGCCAGGTGGGCCATCCTCTACGCCCCTATTTCCAGATCTACAAAACAGACACTAAGACACACAGCCTCTTGTGTTTCCAGAACTCACTATACTTTTCGAAGCATTTTCATGTCTACCAAATCCTTTGATCCCAAGGCATGAAGGATGTTATTATGATGCCTGATTAACAGAAAGGAATATGGCGCTTAGAGCCATTAAGTGACTTGTCCAAGGTCACTTGTGAATTCTTTCAGTAAATATTTACTGCATGCTGTATGCCCCCCTGTGCATTTTCTAATTCACATCGTGTGAGGAAGGAATAATCTTCGTTCCTGTTTTATTTTATTTATTTATAAAAACAAGAGACAGGATTTTTCTATGTTGCCCAGCCTAGTCTCGAACTCCTGGGCTCAAGCAATTCTCCTACCTTAGCCTCCCAAAGTGCTGAAATTATAAGCAGGAGCCACCGTGCCCATCCCTATTTTAGATTTTTTTTTTTTTTTGAGACGGAGTTTTGCTCTTGTTACCCAGGCTGGAGTGCAATGGCGCGATCTTGGCTCACTGCAACCTTCGCTTCCCGGATTCAGGCAATTCTCCTGCCTCAGCCTCCTGAGTAGCTGGGATTACAGGCATGTGCCACCATGCCCACCTAATTTTTTTGTATTTTTAGTAGAGACGGGGTTTCACCATGTTGACCAGGATGGTCTCGATCTCTTTTTTATTTTTTTGAGACGGAGTTTCGCTCTTGTTACCCAGGCTGGAGTGCAAAATGGCGTGATCTTGGCTCACCGCAACCTCCGCCTCCTGGGTTCAGGCAATTCTCCTACCTCAGCCTCCTTAGTAGCTGAAATTACAGGTGCCTGCCACCATGCCCAGCTAATTTTTTGTATTTTTAGTAGAGACAGGGTTTCACCATATTGCCCAGGCTGGTCTTGAACTCCTGACCTCAAGTAATTCACCCACTTCAGCTTCCCAAAGTGCTGGTATTATAGACATGAGCCGTGGAGCGGGCCTTAGATGTTTTTTTTTTTGAGACAGAGTTTCGCTCTTGTTATCCAGGCTAGAGTGTAATGGTGTGATCTTGGCTCACTTCAACCTCTGTCCCCCAAGTTCAAGCAATTCTCCTGCCTCAACCTCCCGAGTAGCTAGGATTACAGACGTGAGCCACCATGAGTGGCATTTTGTATTTTTAGTAGAGACAGGGTTTCTCTGTGTTGGTCAGGCTGGTCTCGAACTCCCAACCTCAGGTGATCCACCTGCCTTGGCCTCCCAAAGTGCTGGCATTACAGGTGAGCCACCATGCCCCACAAGATTTTTCTTTTCTTTCTTTCTTTTTTTTGAGACAGAGTTTCACTCTTGTTACCCAGGCTGGAGTGCAATGGCGCGGTCTCGGCTCACCTCCTGGAGGCAACCTCCACCTCCTGGGTTCAAGCAATTCTCCTGCTTCAGCCTCCTGAGTAGCTGGGACTACAGGCGTGTGCCACCATGTCCAGCTAATTTTTGTATTTTTAGTAGAGATGGGGTTTCACCATGTTGACCAGGATGGCCTCGATCTCTTGACCTCGTGATCCACTCGTCTCGGCCTCCCAAAGTGCTGGGATTATAGGCGTGAGCCACCCCGCCCGGCCAATTTTTCTTTTCTTTAGATGGAGTTTCGCTCTTTCGCCCAGGCTGGAATGAAGTGGCACAATCTCACCTCACTGCAACCTCTGCTTCTCGGGTTCCAGTGATTCTTCTGCCTCAGCCTCCTGAGTAGCTGCGATTATAAGTGCCTGCCACCACACCTGGCTAATTTTTGTATTTTTAGTAGAGACGGGGTTTCACCGTGTTGGCCAGGCTATTCTTGAATTCCGGACTTCAGGTGATTCTCCCACCTTGGCCTCCCAAAGTGCCAAAGTGCTGGGATTATAGCCATGAGCCACTATGTCTGGCCTCTTTTTAAAATTTTTTTTTATTTTTAAGTATAGTTCTGAGAGATCAAGTGACTTGTCCAACATCACATCGCTTAGAGAGAGGAGGAGAAAGGATTTGAACCCAGGTTTGTCCAGAGCTTGGACCCTAGACCACTGTACTGTGGAGCCTTTTTTTGTTGTTGTTAGATCAAGTCTCACTCTGTTGCCCAGGCTGGAGTACAGTGGCGACAAGATCTTGGCTCACTTAAACCTCTGCCTCCTGGGTTCAAGTGATCCTGCCTCCTGAATAGCTGGGATTACAGGCACATGCCACCATGCCTGGCTACTTTTTGTATTTTTAATATTTTAATTTTTTTTTTTTGAGATGGAGTTTCGTTCTTGTTACCCAGGCTAGAGTGCAATGGCACGATCTTGGCTCACCACAACCTCCGCCTCCTGGGTTCAGGCAATCCTCCTGCCTCAGCCTCCTGAGTAGCTGGGATTACAGGCGTGCGCCACCATGCCCAGCTAATTTTTTGTATTTTTAGTAGAGATGGGGTTTCACCATGTTGACCAGGATGGTCTCGATCTCTTGACCTCGTGATCTACCCACCTCGGCCTCCCAAAGTGCTGGAATTATAGGCGTGAGCCATCACGCCCAGCCCATTTTAATTAATTAATTAATTTTTTGAGATGGAGTCTAGCCCTCTCTCCCAGGCTGGAGTGCAGTGGCGTGATCTTGGCTCACCACAACCTCCGCCTCCTGGGTTCAAGCAATCCTCCGGAGTAGCTGGGATTACAGGTGCCCGCCACCATGCCCAGCTAACTTTTTTTTGTATTTTTAGTGGAGACAGGGTTTCACTGTGTTGGCCAGGCTGATCTCGAACTCCTGACCTCGTGATCTGACTCAGCCTCCCAAAGTGCTGGGATTAAAAGCATGAACAACCACACCTGGCCAATTTTTGTATTTTTAGTAGAGATGTGGTTTCACCATGTTGCCCAGATTGGTCTCACACCCCTGACCTCAAGTGATCCACCTGCCTCAGTCTCTCTGGGATTACAGGTGCCTGGGATTAAAGGCCTAAGCCTTTATGTTTTATTCCTCTTACTTGCAGGCTAAAGCTGCAGCTCTTCCATATCCCATTGCTATCTCCTGGGGCTTCTGCTAGGAGACTGATCTGGGGCTAGAGGCCTGGCTCTATGCACACAAGAAAGCTGGGAATGTCACTTCCCAGGGCTCTGCCTGCCTCTCAGAGCCCTGAAAGCCATAGTGGGAAGACGTGGGGCTGACATAGACATCTGAGGAAAGAAGTGAGGGGGGGCAAAGGGCGGGGCCATAGGAGGAAGGGTAGCAGGGCTTTCGGAGGCGCTGCCTCTTCTGGCCTCCTGTACAATGAGAGTGCATTGGACTCTCCAATCTCTGGCACCCACACACTGTGGGGCCAATAACCTGGGTCTCAGTCCTGAATCAGGGAGGGGAGAGGGTTATCGGGAATGACTTCTTGGGCTTCCCTGCCTCAGGATTCCAGGCCCGGATTCGAACTTACAATCAGCATAACAACAATGTGCTACGGGGTCCAGCGAGCCAGCGGCTGTATATCCTCTTCCCGTTGGACTGTGGGGTGCCTGATAACCTAAGTACAGCCGACCCCAACATTCGCTTCCTGGATAAACTGCCCCAGCAGACCATTGACCGTGCTGGCATCAAGGGTCGGATTTACACCAACAGCATCTATGAGCTTCTGGAGAACGGGCAGCGAGTGAGTGTGCAGGGAAGTGTGGGTCCCTGGGGAGGGGTCAGGACCCCCAGAACCCTGGGCCCTGGCCAAGCACTGATGAAAATGCACTGCCCTTCTCTGAGCTGTAGTATCCCTAGGGCTGGGCAGGATTCAGCTCTGAATGATAATGATTAGTAACATTTATTGAGCACTTACTACATGCTGGCTGCTATTCTGGGTGTGTCATCTGACCATCTCATTGAATTCTCACCACCACCCTATGGGGTAGGGACTGTTAGCATCCCCACTTTACAGAGGAGGACACTGAAGCTCAGAGACACAGTAGGAAAGTGAACAATTTCAACTTGACTGTACCATGCACTTGACCATAACGCTGCCCTAGACAAAGGCTGTGAGAACAATTGAAGGATTTAATGTGGGTGCAGGGGAACCCAGACAAGAGTTGAACCCCAGAGCCCAGCCCCAGACCTGATTCCCAGCTGCAGCAGTTGACAGCCTTGCTCTGCGGGTCTTGCCCTGGGATCTTAGGAGGAAGATCTGTGAAGGGTAAATGTAGCCCAGCCCTGGCCTTGATTTCAGAATTGGGTATCAGAGGCAAAGGCAGACCAGACAGCATAGACCCCATCAGGGTGGCCGCCTCCCAGGACTCCATCATTACAGGCTGAGGGAGTGGGGCTTCAGCCTGTGACACTGGGGCCAGGGCCTGGACTGGACCCTCCATTCTCCATCCTCCTGGGTTCTGGCTTAGTCTGGTCTTCCTCTTTCCTCTTCCAGGCAGGCACCTGTGTCCTGGAGTATGCCTCCCCTCTGCAGACTTTGTTTGCCATGTCACAGTATGGCCAAGCTGGCTTTAGCCGGGAGGATCGGCTTGAGCAGGCCAAACTCTTCTGCCGGACACTTGAGGACATCCTGGCAGATGCCCCTGAGTCTCAGAACAACTGCCGCCTCATTGTCTACCAGGGTGAGGGGTTGATAGGGTGAGGGGTTGATGGAGTAAGGGGTTGACAGGGTGAGGGGTTGATAGGGTGAGGGGTAGATGGAATGAGGGTTTGATGGAGTGAGGGGTTGATAGGGTGAGGGGTTGACAGGGTGAGGGGTTGATAGGTGAGGGGTTGATGGACTGAGGGGTTGATAGTTGAGGGGTTGATAGGGTGAGGGGTTGATAGGGTGAGGGGTTGATGGAGTGAGGGGTTGATGGAGTGAGGGGTTGATAGGGTGAGGGGTTGATAGGATGAGGGGTTGATGGAGTGAGAGGTTGATGGAGTGAGGGGTTGATAGGGTGAGGGATTGATAGGATGAGGGGTTGATGGATTGAGAGGTTGATAGAGTGAGGGGTTGATAGGACAAGGGGTTGATAGGATGAGGGGTTCATGAAGTGAGGGGTTTATAGGGTGAGGGGTTGATAGGGTAAGGGGTTGATGGAGTGAGGGG
>JAPYYA010005427.1:0-10793 GCA_028533165.1 Leontopithecus rosalia | reverse complement strand
GTTCAGGCAATTCTCCTGCCTCAGCCTCCCGAGTAGCTGGGATTACAGGCACGCGCCACCGTGCCCAGCTAATTTTTTGTATCTTTAGTAGAGACGGGGTTTCACCATGTTGACCAGGATGGTCTCGATTTCATGACCTCGTGATCCACCCGCCTCGGCCTCCCAAAGTGCTGGGATTACAGGCTTGAGCCACCGCGCCCGGCCCCCTCACTGCAATCTTAACCCTCTAGGCTCATGCAATCTTCCCACCTCAGCCTCCTGAGTAGCTGGGACTATAGGTGTGTGCTACCACATCCAGCTAATTTTTAAATTTTTTGTAGAGACAAGGTCTCACTATATTGCCCACACTGGTCTTGAACTCCTAAGCTCAAGCAATGCTCCTACCTTGGTCTCCCCACGTGCTGGAATTACAGGCATCACAGTTATCTTTATATTCAATGTGGCTCAATGTTTCACAAACTGTAGGCTGTGATCCATTAGTGGGAAAATTATCTTATAGAAGGAAGGATCAGGGCCTGAGGGAAAAGATCTAGCCTTTGAGCAGACAAAAAGGAGAGAGGAAAAACAGGGGGGGAAGGTAGGTAAAGTGGGGGCGAGTAGATAAGGGGTGGGTAGAGGGATGAATCATACCCCAGGCATGGGTTCTGAACTTTTTTTGTGCAGCAGACCCCTTGGCAGAATAGTGAATCCTTACAGACCCTTTCATTAGGTTTTAAAATGTATGAAATAAAATATATAGGACTATAAAGAAACAGTTATCTTAAAACACTTATAAAACATTTAAAAAAATAAAACTGTGATATACGATTTAAAAAAAAATTTTTTTTTTGAGACAGAGTCTCACTCTGTCACCCAGGCTGGAGTGCAATGGCATGATCTCGGCTCACTACAATCTCCACCTCTCAGGTTCAAGTGATTCTCCTTCCTCAGCCTGCCAAGTAGCTGAGACTACAGGCACACACCACCACACCCTGCTAATTTTTGCATATTTAGTAGAAACGGGGTTTCACCATGTTGGCCAGGATGGTCTTGATTTCCTGACCTCATGATCCACCCGCCTTGGCCTCCCAAAGTGCTGGGATTACAGGCGTGAGCCACTGCACTCGCTCAAACTGTAATATATTATGTGCTTCTTTATTAATACGTTAATATATAGTAGCAAGTCTGATACTGCAATTTCAAAGTAGTAATAGGTATAAAAGAGGTATCTCTGATATGAACATATTTTTGTTTTTGTTGATACTACTTGCTATTGTCTAAATGTTTATGTCTCCCTAAAACTCATAGGTTAAAATCCCAGCCCTTAATGTGATGGTATTTGGAGGTGATGAGGCCTTTTGAGTGGTAGTATCCTTATAAAGAAGGCCCCAGAAAGCAGACTTGTCTCTTCCACCATGCGAGGACACAGTAAGAAGGTGCCATCTATAGGAAAGTGGGCTCTCACTGCATACCAAATCTGCCAGCACCTTGATCTGGACTTCCCAGCCTACACAACTGTGAGAAATAAATTTCTGTTGTTTATAAGCTTCCCAGTTTAAGGTACTTTGTGATCATGCCCAAACAGACTAAGATACTATTATTGTTTATTGCCTATCTTCACAATTAAAGAGAATCTTAAATTTCAGTTAGAGGTAAGTAAAAAATCTATAATTTTATTCATCTAGGATCTTAGCTAAGAAGTAAGACCGAAAGTAGGTCTGAAGCCTCTTCTCCTCCCTCCTCCTGTTTAAAAACAGGAAGGCAGACAGCTGAGTCAGCTTCAGGGGCAGAAGTAACTGGAAGAGCATTAACTTCCCAAATTAAATACTCCACATCTAACAGAAATAAAGAGTGTATCAAGAAGGAATTTCTAGAAAAAAATAAGGAAAATTAGAGTTTGAATAATGAGGCAGATAGTCTTGGTATATAAACTGGAGTTCCACAATATATTATGTGAAAAAAATTGTTAAATAAATAATCCTACTGAATTGCAAGTTAAACTGAGTCTGATTTCTTTTTTTTTGAGACAGGGTCATGTACCGTCACACAGATTGGAGTGCAGCAGTGTGAGCAAGGCTCACTGCTGCCTCCAATTCTTGGGCTCAAGTGATCCTCCCACCTCAGCCTCATAAATAGCTGGGACTTATAGGCATGCCTAGCTAATTTATTTTTTAATAGAGGTGAAGTCTCCCTATGTTGCCCAGGCTGGTCTTGAATTCCTGGGCTCAAATGATCCTCCCACCTTGGCCTCCTAAAGTGCTGAGATTACTTTAGGCATGAGCCACTATACTTGGGAAAACTGAGTTTGATTTCTACAGGAATCTCAAACCTGGTTTCTGAAGTAGAATCGATGTTTATTCATTGTGATTTAAATTAGCTATTTGTGGGTTTTTTTCTTCTTCTTTTTTTTTTTTTTGAGATGGAGTCTTGCTTTGTTGCCCAGGCTGGACTGCAATGGTGAGATCTCGGCTCATAGCAACCTCCGCTTCCTGGGTTCAAGTGTTTCTCCTGCCTTGGCCTCCCTAGTAGCTGGGATTACAGGCACCTGCCACCATGTCTGACTAATTTTTGTATTTTTAGTAGAGAAGGGATTTTACCATGTGGCCAAGCTGGTATCAAACTCCTGACCTCAGATGATCCATCTACTTCCTCCAAAAGTGCTGGGATTACAGGCATGAGCCACCTCGCCCAGCCAGGAATCTGGTTCTTTAAAATTCTTTAGATAATCTGGGACTCACTAAAAAAAGTTAAGTAAACTGGCTATGTTAAACTATCTTTCCAGTATTCTCTGAGCTGAATATCCTATCTTAGAAAAATAAATTCTACCTTTGCCTTGGAAATTAAAAATTAAATTCCACTCTAAGATACCAAGAAAGCCGTCTACCCTCAGGAGTCCATACTCAAGGCTTAATGCCAAAAGGCCCAGTCTGGCCAACATTGTGAAACGCCCTCTCTACTAAAAATATAAAAATTAGCCGGGCACAGTGGCGGGCGCCTGTAATCCCAGCTACTCTTGAGGCTAAGGCAGAATTGCTTGAACCCGGAAGGCAGAGGTTGCGGTGAGCCAAGATAGCGCCACTACACTCCAGCCTGGGCAACAGAGTGAGACTCCATCTCAAAAACAAAAGAAAAAAAAAAGAAATAAGAAATTCCAGGTAGTAGGCTGGGTGAGGTGGCTCATGCCTGAAATTCCAGCATTTTGGGAGGCCAAAGTGGGAAGATCACTTGAGCCTAGGAATTCAAGATCAGCCTGGGCAGCATAGCGAGACTCTGTCTCTACAAAAATAGAAATAATTAACTAGGTGTGGTGTTATACACTTGTAATCCCAGCTACTCAGGAGATCGAGGCAGAAGGATTGCTGGAACCTAGGAGTTTGAGGTTACAATGAGCTATGGTAACACCCCTGCAATGCACTGTTGGTGACAGAGTGAGATCTTATCTCTAAAAATCCCAAAATTAAAAAAAAAAAAATACCAGGCAGTAAATAACCCCCAAAGCATTGAGATTTGAGAGCTTCCCCTGTAAAAAGAAAAAAAGGGTAATAATACCTAAGTGACAGGTTGTTTCATGGAATTACAGGCATGTTAACACCTAAATGTAAGGTTAAGTACTCAATAAAGGCTTTGTATCAGCAGGGCTTACCCTTAAGATATAATCCTACTAATGTGCTCTAACTTTGACTAATTCAGCCTTTAGGCTTACATAAATGGCTGCTGAAGCACTATACCACTTAAATTAGGCTCATAAGCCTTTTGTTTTTTCCTAAAAGAGCAATTGAAAGAGTTCAGGATATGCCATCCAAAATATGCTGCTTTGATATATTGATCATTTTGAGTTAAAAGCACTTGAAAAACAGCAAATACAGTTTTCTCTGAACTCTTATCTGCCTAAAACTAGATTTTCCAAAAGGAACTCAAGTGTCATAAATCCCTTCCACTGGAGTTTCATTAACCAGGGAATATTGACTATTCTCCCAAAAGAAGAGACTACAAGTCAACACCACACTCTGACAAATTTCATTACAAACTGTCATATCTCCTATCTATTCTTCTAAAGGACCCATTTATCTTTCCTAAAAATAAGTTACTGTTCTAAGTGGCTTACATCCCCTTGCCCTTCCCCTATTGAGAGTCCCTAAGCTCTCAAATCTCAATGCTTTGGGGGTTATTTCTTTTTTCCCCTGTAATGCCCCCAAGCACTAATATTAAAAATTAATACATTTCTATACATTTTCTTCTGTCAATCCTCCTGTTGTTAGCTTATTTCATGGACCCAGCTATCAAACCTTGCAGAGTAAAAGGAAAGTCTATCTGGCCAGGTGCAGTGGCTCACACCTGTAATCCCAGCACTTTGGGGGGTTGAGGTGGGTGGATCACTTGAGGTCGGGAGTTTGAGACCAGCCTGGCCAACATGGCGAAACACTCTACTAAAAATAAAAATAAAAAAAATTGGCGGGTCGCGGTGGCTCAAGCCTGTAATCCCAGCACTTTGGGAGGCTGAGGTGGGTGGATCACGAGGTCAAGAGATCGAGACTATCATGGTCAACATGGTGAAACCCTGTCTCTACTAAAAATACAAAAAAAAAAAAAGCTGGGCATAGTGGCGCGTGCCTGTAATCCCAGCTACTCAGGAGGCTGAGGCCAGAGAATTGCCTGAACCCAGGAGGCGGAGGTTGCGGTGAGCCGAGATCGGGCCATTGCACTCCAGCCTGGGTAACAAGAGCGAACTCCGTCTCAGGAAAAAAAAAAATAGCCAGAGAGGTGGTGGGCACCTTTAATCCCAGATAGTTGGGAGGGTGAAGTGGGAGAATCATTTGAACCCGGTGGGCAGAGGTTGCAGTGAGCCGAGATCTGGTTACTGCATTCCTGCCTGGGTGACGGAGCCAGACTCAAAAAAAAAAAAAAAGTATATTTTCCCCAACACAATAATATAGGTGTTTCAAAAGAGAATTTTTTTATAAGGTCTGAAACAAAAAAGGTACAACCAGATGAACATCTTTTAATAAAGAACTTACCGCCTGTCACAGAAAGGGTCTCCCACATGGCCGCTTCTTTTTTATACAAGGTGAAGACAATGGTGTCATTCCCAACCTTTGCTTTGCTGTTCTCGTCGTCTATGGGAGCATAAAGAAATGCTTCAAATAAAAATGGAGGAAAGTTGACCTATGCAAAAGGGTGAAAACGGAAACTAAGTTAGTTGCACAAATTAATCACGCGTATTAAGAAATACGTGAAAAAGGTAAAATAACTTTCTAAAGGGCCCAATAAAGTTGTTCCAGGTAGTGAAAGATTAGTAAAAGTAATCTCTGATCTGATCTGATGATGTGTCTACTGATGATGTGTCACCTGTATGGGATTCATTTTTTTAATAGGATAAAAAGTTTGGGACCTTTATCTGCAAAGATGAACCTGTTGCTCATGCCCAGCCGCGCTCTTGCAGAAGCTTCGGACTACACGCCGGGAGACCAGCAGGCAAGACTTGCATTCTTCTTACCTTCAGATAGTTTTCCGTGCAGAACACGTCTGTGTCTCTGACGCACACGCCTTTGAGGGGCAGAGAGAGAAAGACCGCAGTCTTCGTCTGCTGCCAGCTGTAATCGCTAACCTGAAGAGGCATCCCGGGAGCGGAGGAAGCGGAGAGCTCGGCTGGTTTCTGCTTGCGCCTGCTTGGTTGCTAGGGAAGCTGGGGTTACCAGGCACCACCCCTTCCGGGTCAGACCCGCCGGGAGCCCTGCGTTTCCAGCGTGCTCCATCGCCACCACCCCGCCCTCCTCTCTAGGTGCCCAGGCCGGACTGTGATTAGGTAGCCCCAATTCTTGGGGTTACCTTATTCCTTACGGTCTGAGCGAATGTTCAAACAAGTAGGCCCATATCCTCTGCTTAAGAAAAAAAAGCAGTTCAAGCCTGATAATGCTAAGGAGGGCTGTGGGCTTAAGGCTCGGGAAAGCAGTCCATGAGGAGCAGGTGCAACGCCCAAACGCCATCGGTGCGGTGTTTTGTCTGTGTGTTCTGACCAAGGCTCTTAAGAATTAGCACCAGTTGTTCTGTTTGGAAATTTCTTGGTCATACAGACTGTCAACAAATGTGAACCTGAAAGAGCCAAGCCGTCAAGATCCAGAGTGACTAATTGGGTCTAAATTTAAAATAGAGCCACGAAGCCATTTACCGACTAGAAATCACACATGGACTCTGCATTCCCACCAAACACACACCGCTGTTCAGTGATGGGACTTCTAGGGCTTACCTGTCTCAACCAATCGGGGCTCAGCTGTATCAGCCAATCAGAACTAAGTGCAGTTCAATCCTTCATTTGTACAAACAAACCTGTTTGGGAACCTGAGCAGAAACTTATGCTACAAAACCCAGACCCTCCCTTTGTTCTCTGCAATGCACCTTTGTTTTATACCTAAGGCTTCAACTCCCTAGTTTGCAAACTATTCACTGAAATAGTTGCTTCCTTCCAAATTCCTCTTCAGAGAACTTTTGTTCACAACACATACTGGGAGCTTGTCTAAGCTACTGTATCCTGCAAATCCTATCAACTGTAAGGCTGCCAAAAGCACTTATGTAGGTTTTACACCATAGTTTGAAAACTGGGGAGAAACGACCTTATGATTCATTTGACAAATGCTTTGCTACAAATCAGGAGTAGGGTAAATTGGAATTACACTGACACATTCCACAACTGCTTAAGTAGAATCTGAACTTTGGCGTGGCAGAGAAGCTTGAAGATTATGTAGTCTTATTCTACATATTTAAGGAATCTGAAACCTATACACTTAAACCATTTTCATATAAATTAGTAGCAGACCATCATTAAAATCCTGATCTCTTAACTCCCATTCCAGTGGTTTTACTCCAGGCTGTTTTCTGTACACCCAGTTTATAAATTACTGGGATGTGATGCTAAAACAGTGAATGTATACAACATTTAGCATTTAGGTACATACAAGTTACTTGCCACTTGGGACTTTTTAACTTTTTTTTTTTTTAACAGGGAAACTGGGCCTTTCAGGAAATCTGAAAGTATAATACATAATCCTGGATTTTAAACTTATTTACTTTTGGAGGCTTTTCTTTCACACAAATTTCAAAGCTCCTTAGAAATTCCTTAAGGAAAGATAAGAAGCAACAGACTTGAAGAGAAAACAATCTTTTTCCCCACTCAGGGCACCCTCACTACTTTAGGAGTTCATCATCTCAAGCTTCTAGTAACTTTGTTTTTGGTTTTTTTTTTTTTTGAGACAGAGTTTCACTCTTTTTGCCCAGGCTGGAGTGCAATGGTGTGATCTCGGCTCACTGCAACCTCCAGGCTGGGATTACAGGCATGTATCACCATGCCTGCGTAATTTTTGTATTTTTACTAGAGACGAGGTTTCACCATGTTGGTCAGACTGGTCTCAAACTCCTGACCTCGCGATCCACCCGCCTCAGCCTCCCAAAGTGCTGAGATTACAGGCATGAGCCATCCTGCCCAGCCGCTTCTGGTAACTTTGAATACTGGGAGTCATCCTAGACTTCCTTTCCCTTGTCCCTTTAAGCTGCAAATCCCAAGGATTTTTTTTAATTGCTTTTGTCATTTTCCCCCTTTTGTTCTATTACCACTTATACCATACTGTTTCCAAATCTTACATGTCTTCAAAAGAGAGGGTTTATGCATTTGTTTCATATAAAATGTTAAAAAGTCCCAGTTCTCCCACTATATAGAAATATAAGTGAGATTATATATTAATGAAAAATAACATAAAGGACATTTTGTGCTGTTGGGGATTTCAGGAAAGTCTGTTAGCAATTACTTTGCTAAAAACATAAACATCTCTGCAGTGAAATTATTCTCCTTACTACCATGATCTTGCTAAACTTTTAGACTCTGAATGAATTATACCTTAAAAACTTGATAAATTTTATTACAGAATCATTCCATCAAGTGACACCAATTTAAAGCATCATTAATTTTTGTACACTGTCTCATGATTTAGGTACTTATTTAAACAGAATTTCACAAACCTTAACACTAACTCAATCTTAAAGTGTTAAACTGTATTTCTTATTAGATTTTTAAAAACAAAAAGCTCTAGTCTCACTCATGGATAGATAGAAATTTGATAGATGCAAAAGTAGTTCTGCATGAAGGTGAGGGAATGCAAAGAAATGGCTATACGTGATGCTGGGAGAAATGGTTACCATATGGAAAAAATAAGATTGTATCTCTACCTGGATATGGTGTCATGCACAAAAATGAAGGTGAACCAAAGATATAAAAATTGGAAACTTAAAAAATATTAGAGTAAGAAAGGATTTTTCTTTTTTTTTTGAGATGGAATCTCACTCTTTTGTCAGGCTGGAGTGCAGTGGTATGATGTTGGCTCACTGCAACCTCTGCCTCCTGGGTTCAAGCAATTCTCCTGCCTCAGCCTCCTGAGTATCTGGGACCATAGGCATGTGCCACCACACCCAGCTAATTTTTGTATATATATATATATATATATATATATATATATATATATATATATATATATTTGAGACAGAGTCTCAGTCTGTAGCCCAGGCTGGAGTGCAGTGGCTCCATCTTGGCTCACTGCAACCTTTGCCTCCCAGGTTCATGCGATTCTGAGTAGCTGGGATTACAGGCACACGCCACCACACCCAACTAATTTTTTTGTATTTTTAGTAGAGACAGGGTTTCACCATGTTGGTCAGGCTGGTCTCGAACTCCTGACCTCAGGATCCACCTGCCTCAGCCTCCCAAAGTGCTGGGAATACAGGCATGAGCCACCACACCTGGCCTAATTTTTGTATTTTTAGTAGAGATGGGATTTCACCATGCTGGCCAGGATGGTCTCGATCTTTTTTGTTGTTGTTGTTCTTTATATACATATATTTCTATTATTATTATTATTATTATTATTATTATTTATACTTTAGGTTCTGGGGTACATGTGCAGATTGTGCAGGATTGTTGCATAGGTACATACATGGCAAGGTGATTTGCTGCCTCCATCCTCTGTCACCTATATCTGGCATTTCATGTTATCCCTCCCCAATCTCCCTGGTCTCAATCTTCTGATCTCATGATCCACCCACCTCAGTCTCCCAAAGTGCTGGGATTACAGGCATGAGCCACCATCCTGGCTGGATTTCTTAAATATAACACAAAAAGCACTAATCATGAAAGCAAAAATTAAAAACGAACTAAAATTAGGAAGTGGTGCTCACTAGGCAAAAAAAAAAAAAAAGAAAAAGAAAAAAGGAGTGATGCTCACCAAAGGGCATAATAAAGACCGTGAAGATCACTGAAATGTGCCCTTCAGCCAGAGACACAGGGACATTTGCGGTTGAAGAAGCTGAATTTATGCTTACTGAGCAAGAGCAAACACACATCATGGGATGTCTCATTAAGACAGTGTTAGCATTTGGGGGAAGGTCTAAGGGAGGTTTGGTTCCCCATAGTTTGGGAGTTTTCAGAAAGCAAGGGTAATTCTATTGATGGAGTTTAGGACATGCTACCCCAAGCTATGGCACTTAAATTAAATTAAATTAAATTATTAACATTTAAATATTTAGAAATTAAATATTTTAAGCTGAAGGAACTGGAGGAGTCTCTGACCTTTCCCTTCCCAGGTCCTTCTCCCATGAAACAGGTCATAAGACCCTATGTGAGAAGTGTTCCCCCTGTACTCAAACGAAAGAAGCATCCTTATCTCCAAATAAAAAATCTGAACAAACAAGGAGTGTGAAGGTCTCCCCAGTGTAGCTTAGCTCTCCCTACACTTAGCTCGTTTCCTGTGTATTATTACATTTGCCTATGACTTTTCATTCTCCATCAAACCTAGCATAAAAATCCTCAGGTTTAATAATTTCTTCCATTCTTCATATCCTTATGAAGGCTCCCATGAAATGTACAACTTACATTGAATACATTTGCATGCTTTTCTCTTGTTAATCTGTCTTTTCTTACAGAGGCCCCAGTGAAGAATTTAGAAGGGCAGAAGCAAAAGGTATTTTTTTCTTCCCTAAATAATGGTAAAAAAGTAGCTTTTACTCATTTTATCCAGAAAAAAAGAATGTCTGTTATTTTATGGGTGACACAAAGACCTTGTTTTTGCCTATGCTTAGATAATATTATGAAGTGGCCTTATTTTGTCTCATTTTATTATGATCGCAGAGTGCTTTTATCTCAGCTTGGTATTCTGAGACTGAAATTGTTATGTTCAACAGAATAATATCATGGCCAAGCTGTGAGTGCCAGGTCAGCTTCTGAATATCAGGGACTGCTTTTTTTCCCCCTTTCTCAATAATCAACAGAGAACATATAAACAAAATATAGAAAGATAAAGAAACACAACCCCACAATAAAATGGGAAAATTGGCATAATCTTATTACTGTGAATACCTACTTATTTTATAACTAGCAATTCCACTCCTATGTATATTTCTTAGAGATTCCTACTAAGTTTCTAGGTGATGCTGATGCTTTGTGAAGCCCCGTCTTACAACAGGGTTTTTCAACCTCCACACTATGAACATTATAGGCTGGATCATTTTGGATCATTTAGGCTGCCCTGTGCATTTTAGGATGTTTAGCAGCATCTACCCTCTTAATTTAGTATCACTCCTGAGATCTAATAATAGAAGTATCTCCAGACATTGCCAAATGTCTTCTGGGTTTGGAGGGATAGAAATAGCAAAATTTCCCCCATCTGAGAATTACTGCCCTAGAAAAAGTTTTGGTTCTATACACTAGGAAACATTTATAGGTGTTCATAGCAGCTTCATAGAAAAAAACCTGCAAACAAGCCAAATGTCTTTTTTTT
>JAPYYA010005426.1:0-10794 GCA_028533165.1 Leontopithecus rosalia | reverse complement strand
AGGCAATTCTCCTGCCTCAGCCTCCCGAGTAGCTGGGATTACAGGCACGCGCCACCATGCCCAGCTAATTTTTTGTATCTTTAGTAGAGACGGGGTTTCACCATGTTGACCAGGATGGTCTCGATCTCTTGACCTCGTGATCCACCCGTCTCGGCCTCCCAAAGTGCTGGGATTACAGGCTTGAGCCACCGCGCCCGGCAAATTTATTGTTCTTAAAGGAGGGCTGTATGCAGCTCTCAGTGAGCAATGTTGCTTCTATGCAAATAATTCTAGAATTATCCGAGATAGTCTTGTTATAGTTAGGAAAAACTTAGAAATAAGGAAACACCTCAGAGAGGCCTCAGAAAATTGGTACCAAATACTGTTCTCTTGGTCCCCCTGGCTAACATTCCTGCTCACTGGCTTAGCAGGACCCTTAGTGCTAGTGGTTCTAGGGTTAACATTTAGACCATGCCTTCTAAACATGCTCCGCAAATTTATCCAAGAAAGAATAGATTCAGTAAAATTAATAGTTCTAAGATCTAACTATAGGCCCCTGTCTCAAAAAGAAGACACCTATTGAAGATTCAATACATGTTATAAGAACAAGGGGGAAATGTGATATTGTGATATAGCTAACTTAGAGTTAGAACCTATAAAAGACAAAAATGTTTCCAGTCTCCTCACAAGGACTGCTAACCTTGGTTTCTGTAAACTGCTAGATTATTTGCATGATGCAAAGAGGTAAAGCTGCATACCTTCTCTTATCTGCCAGAATTGCTGGCCTTTGTTTCCCAGAGTAAGCACCCCCAGATAATTCCATCCTGGCGCCAAGCAACTGAAAATTTATGGATCCCACCCCTACCTAGACGATGTGTAAACAAATGTTAATCTCAGCATCTGTGAATTCTTAAATAACAATCAGAATAGTCCACTAGCCCTTGGAATGTCTGAGGCCCCTCACCCCATCCTCTCCCCTCACCCCCAGGGTGATTTTACGGGTATAAAAAGATCTTGTCGCCCTTCTTTCTCTGCCACGGGTTGGAGAGACATGAGTCCTCCGTGGTCGCTGGCAATAAACCCTGCAATTTGGCATACTTTTGTTCTGGTGTTGACTTTTGTGCTCAAGTTCGATGCAACACATGGCCAACCTGGTGAAACTCCGTCTCTACTGAAAATACAAAAATTAGCCAGGCATGGTGGTGCATGCCTGTAATCGTAGCTACTCGGAAAGCTGAGGCAGAACTGCTTGAACCCAGGAGGCAGAAGTTGCAGTGAGCTGACATGACGCCATTGCACTTCAGCCTGGGTGACAGAGCAAGACTTCATCTCAAAAAAATAAAAAATTAAAAAATATATATGCAGCTGGGATCACGCCTGTAATCCCAGCACTTTGGGAAGCCAAGGAAGGTAGATCTCTTGAGGCCAGGAGTTCAGACCAGACTGGCCAACATGGTGAAACCCCCTCTGTCCTAAAAATACAAAAATTAGCCAGCAAGGTGGCTCATGCCTGTAATCCCAGCTACTTGGGAGAGTGAGGCAGGACAATCGCTTGAACTTGGGAGGAAGAGGTTGCAAGTGAGCCGAGATCATGCCACTGCACTCCAGCCTGGGGCAGAGTGAGGCTCCTTCAAAACAAAAGAATATGGGCCGGGCGCAGCAGCTCACATCTATAATCCCAGCACTTTGGGAGGCGGAGGCAGGCGGATCACGAGGTCAGGAGTTGGAGACCAGCCTGGCCAACATGGTGTAACCCCATTTCTACTAAACATACAAAAAATTAGCCGGGCGTGGTGGCGGTCGCCTGTAATCCCAGTTACTCCGGAGGCTGAAATGGGAGCATCAGTTGAACCCAGGAGGTGGAGGTTGCAGTGAGCTGAGATTGCGCCACTGCACTCCAGCATGGGTGACAGAATGATACTCCATCTCAAAAAAATTAAGAGGCCGGGCGCGGTGGCTCAAGCCTGTAATACCAGCACTTTGGGAGGCCAAGGCGGGTGGATCACTAGGTCAAGAGATGGAGACTATCCTGGTCAACAAGGTGAAACCCCGTCTCTACTAAAAATACAAAAATTAGCTGGGCATGGTGATGCGCGCCTGTAGTCCCACCTACTCGGGAGGCTGAGACAGGAGAATTGCTTGAACCCAGGAGGCAGAGGTTGCGGTGAGCCGAGATCGTGCCATTGCACCCCAGTCTGGGTAACAACAGCGAAACTCCGTCTCAAAAAAAAAAAAGATTAAAAGAATATGCAACAATATAATCTACAAAATTTAAATATCCAGTAAATATATTTTTTTTGAGATGGAGTTTTGCCTCGGCCTCCTAAAGTGCTGGGATTACAGGCATGAGCCACTGCACCCTGCCACGATAAATTTTTTTTTAAGTTGGACTAAATTCACTTTATCAGAGGACAAATAGAAACATAAAATACTGTTACTGTTTCTCACACATACTAATTGTTTAGTCCTACTAATTGTTCCTCTTAAGTAATCCTATTGTGGTTTTGTTCAAACGCATTTATGCAACAGTACAGTTAATAATATAGAACTACATAAATTCAAGTAAACAGCAATTTTTCATTTTTTATATTGAAGTGGTAAGTTTTTGTAATTCTTATCTATTACATTAAGGCTCTTGTCCTTTGTGACCCTGTTGCGGGCCCGTTCCCCGACCCCGCCCCTCACAAGCCCCGCCCTCGCAGCAGGCCCCGCCTCCTGAACGCCGACGCTCCCCTGACCCCCGCCTCTGCAGAGTCCAGGCTCCGCCTCTCGTGACAGGTGAGACCAGTGTAACGAAAGAGGAGGGCTGGCTTCTTTCGATTCAGGTTCTCATGGTGGCGCCCAGCCCGCCCTGCCGGCCTCGTCTTTTCCGGTCTTAGTCCGGCGTGGCAGTGGAGGCAGGCACTGTTAGGTCTTTCAGTCCCTCTTTGTCATGGCGGCGCCCTGCCTCTTTTTCCGGCCACAGTCTGTCATGGCGGCACCCGCGGTCGTCCCTGCCAGGCCCAGCCTGCTCTGTTGCCTTGGGTCTTCCTAGTCCAGGTTGCCATGGCGGCGCCCTGGGCTTACCGGAAGTAAAGCTTCGGAAGTGAGGCGTGCCTCTGCCCGGAAGTGAGCGCGGCGCTGGGAAAGATGGCGGCAGCGGCGGCGGTTGGCAACGCGGTGCCCTGCGGGGCCCGGCCTTGCGGGGCCCGGCCTGGCGGGCAGCCGAATCCCGGGCCGCAGCCGCGCGCGCTCCTTGCCGCCGGGCCAGCGCTCATAGCGAGCGGTGACGAGCTGGTCGCTGCTGTATGGCCGTACCGGCGGTTGGCGCTGCTGCGGCGCCTCACGGTGCTGCCATTCGCCGGGCTGCTCTACCCGGCCTGGCTGGGCGCCGCAGCCACTGGCTGCTGGGGCTGGGGCAGCAGTTGGGTGCAGATCCCCGAGGCCGCGCTGCTTGTGCTTGCCACCATCTGCCTCGCGCACGCGCTCACTGTCCTCTCGGGGCATTGGTCCGTGCACGCGCATTGCGCGCTCACCTGCACCCCGGTAAGTGTGCACGCGCGAGCCCGACCCCGAGCACCTTCGGGCCTCGCCGTGGGTCCCAGCTGCGGCTTTCTTGTCAGTCCCCATCCCAACCTGGGCCACCCATCTGCTGGGCCTGGGTTCCCAGGGGCGTCCTCTACACTTTGGCGCAGGCTTAATTACGATCCCGCTGCAGACTTGCTGTGCAACCCTGGTGCGGGTTATTTCCTTTCTCTGAAGTCCTCCTTAGTATGGTCATTTAAATTCAGTAGTGTAAAACCTATAAAAAGCCTAGCGCAGGGCTCAGCATACGTCGCCCAGGTCAGGTAGGACTTGTTCATGCTATTACCATCTTAGCGACTACTCTCGTTCCTCTGGAAACCGCCCTACCTTCCTTCTCATCTGTCTCCTACCTTGGTTTTCAAAGTGTAAGGCGAGACCACTGGGGTAGATTCCCCCATCTATGAAACTTTACGTGGTTCTTAGACTGAACCAAGTCTTGCTGTGCGGTGCTCACTGGTCTTCCATACTGTGACCGAAAGGAGCATGAAATGCAGTTAATTACAATGTTTAAGAGAGGCAGGAGGTGTTTATAAGCGGGTCACTTACATGATGTCTATCTGCAAGATGATGGTGGTGATGTTCTACTCAGGATACAACAGCAAGCAAGGTCACACTCCTGACCCAAAGTTAGAGTTCTGAATGAGAAAGTGTCGCCGGAGAAGTTGGTGACTGCGAGCTGCCCTGGCCGGGAAGCAGTGACTGTGCCACCTCTCTCTGGGCCTGCCTCAGGTGATACCATTAGGTTTGGAACCATGGACACTGATGTATATCAGGAAGTTTCTCCTCTGATCCCAGGAGTGTGTTTGCCTCAAGACGAAAACAACAGCATCAAGGGGTACAGAAAAACAGAAGCTCCCCACCCTCTCTGGCTCTGAATGAGGGTTGAATCCTCATTCTTTTCTCCTGAGAGACTGAACTTGTCCTTTCCTTCAAAGAGTCTTATCCCAGGGGAGAAACTCAACTTGGTAGCTTTGAGTTAGTACAATGAAAGACCCCAATGAGGGACAAAATAAAGGAGATGTTGAGGGGACCGTGACACCACTGAAACTTCAGTGGCCTTTTGACCTGTACCTTAACAGCTTAGCTGTTAACTTCCCCTCCAGGGATGGAGAAGTGGGAGGAGCCAAACAGCTGTCAGACAGGAGAGGCAGATCTGGGTTTGATTCAGATCTCAGAAAGGGCAGCTTCTGCTCTCTTGGTTGCAGTTTCCCTTTTCTGTAAAGTGAGAACCGTAACACCTACCTTGGATGCCATTGTGAGAAGCAGGGATGATATCTGCAAAGCGCCTGCCCTGGGGTCAGCACGGTGTATAGCCTCTTGTACCTTTCTTCCATGACGTCACCAGAATTTGACGAGTATTTACTTGATTGTTGTTATTTGCTGCCTGCTTTGGAGGCCCATGAACTACCCGTGGGGTGGTGCTTTGTTTCTGCAGGTCACTGTTGTGCTCCCCCTTTTCAGTGCAGCTCTGTCTAGCAGAGCCACAGAGGGAAAGCTGTGGCTCACGGGGTCCAGGGCGCATTAAACAAGCGCCATTCAGCATTTCTGTGTCTTAGGTGCTGGGGAAACAGCAGTGAACAAAACAGCAAATTCCTCTGCCTTTGTGGTATTACTGAGCAGGAGAACTCAGAGTCAGCAGTTGATGCTAAAGAGAGATGACGTGTAACATCAGGACAGGATGGGACATTGCCAGGGAACTTTAGATGGGGCAGCCAGAGAGGGGCTCCTGAGAAGGTGATGTTTCAGCAAAAGCCTAAGGAAGCAAGGGAGCTGGTTGTGTGAATGTGTATTCCGGGCAGAGAAAACAGCACATGTCAAGGCCCTTTGCTGAGGTACGGTTGAGCCTCATGTGCGTGTGCACTCATGGAGTGGAGTGAGCAGGGTTGGTGGAGGAGGGGGCGTTGAGCAGGAGACGGGGGCCTGTGATGGGGGCTTGGCTCACGAGAATTGAGGGCGTACTTGATGGGTGCCTGGCAGCATTCCTCCTGTTTGAGTTCATCATGTCACCATCAGCAGAGCAGAGCCCTGGGCATTGGAAGCTGTCTGAGCACCCAGCTTCCCAGCTTTTTTGTTTTTGTTTGTTGTTTTAATTGAGATGGGGTCTCACTCTATCACCCAGGCTGGAGTGCAGTGGTGTGATCTCGATTCACTGAAACCTCCGCCTCCCAGGTTCAATGAATTCTCCTGCCTCAGCCTCCTGAGTAGCTGGGATTACAGGTGTGTGCCACCACACCCAGCTAATTTTAGTATTTTTAGTAGAGACAGGGTTTCGTCATGTTGGCCAGGCTGGTCTCGAACTCGTGACCTCAAGTGATCCTCCTTGGCCTCCCAAAGTGCTGGGATTATAGGCATGAGTCACTGTGCCCGGTCTTGTGCCCCCAGCTTTAAGATACGGCACCAGAGGCACTGCAGAGTGGTCTCCCTTGTCCTGATGACAGATGAGGGAGTGACCAAGGCAGCACCAGAGTCCAGTGGCGTGTTTCAGAACATACCCATAGAGCTGCTGCACCCAGAACCTCCCCAGGGAGTCTTGGAACTGTGGGTTGAGAAGAGCTCAGCCACAATGCTTTGTCTCTGTCAGGAGTATGACCCCAGCAAAGCGACCTTCGTGAAGGTGGTGCCGACCCCCAACAATGGCTCCACGGAACTCGTGGCCCTGCACCGCGACAAGGTAGGGACTGCCTGCTGGGCTCCTGAAGGAGGGGCTTGAATGGGATTCCCAGGCCCTGATACCCCAAGGTCGGGGCCTCTACCACAAACACACCTTCTGCCACAGGGTGAAGACGGGCTCGAGGTGCTGTCTTTCGAATTTCAGAAGATCAAGTATTCCTACGATGCCCTGGAGAAGAAGCAGTTTCTCCCCGTGGCCTTTCCTGTGGGAAACGCCTTCTCTTACTATCAGAGCAACAGAGGCTTCCAGGAAGACTCAGAGATCCGAGCAGCTGAGAAGAAATTTGGAAGCAACAAGTGAGCCCTTGATTTGCCTGTAACACCTGTGCCTTTCTGTCCTGCTTCCCTCCTGATTGAGGGTGCCTAGGAAGCAGGACAGAGAAATCTGCCCTTTTATTCATTTTATTTTATTTTCTATTTTTGAGACTGAGTCTCACTCTGTTGCCCAGGCTGGAGTGCAGTGGCATGATCCCTGCTCACTGCAACCTCCGCCTCCTGGGTTCAAGTGATTCTCCTGCCTTAGCCTCCCGAGTTGCTGAGAGTACAGGCACCCACCACCGTGCCCAGCTGAGTTTTGTATTTTTAGTAGAGATGGGGTTTCTCCGTGTTGGTCAGACTGGCCTTGAACTCCTGGGCTCAAGCATTTGTCCCACCCCAGCCTCCTAAGTAGCTGGGACCACAGATTCATGCACCACCACACCCAAATTTTTTGTAAAGAGAAGATCTTGCTTTGTTGCCCAGGCTGGTCTCCAACTCCTGGGCTCAAGCGCTCCTCCTGCCTCAGCCTCCCAAACTGCTGGGATTACAGCTGTGAGCCACTATACTTGACCCATTCTGGGGCTTTAATTAAGGAATCTTTTAGAAAATCTCAGCTCTGGTGGGGCTGCAGCTCAGTGTCTTCTGCTGTCTGTGCAGCTTCAGGGCCCCCATTCTTCAATCGGAGGTTCCTTCTCTACTTGCTGTGTCACCCAATGAGATGACAGGGCTCTCATCTCACACTAGCCCTAGGCTGCTGGAAAGAGCATATTGCAGACTCAGGAGCTTCATCTGGCTTCTGCAGAGCTGAGGGCTGTGGGCGGGCAGCGTGTCTACCCCAGGCGCGGCCAGGACGAGGGAGAGGCACAGTCAAATGGATCCTCCGTTTGGAAACTTGCCACGGCTCCCGACACCCACATGTGACTCTTGGTTTCTTGAGGGAGGCCTGTCATGCTCAGGTTGAAGGGGTCAGGGTGGAGGCTCCACACCCCGGAGGCCTTGCCCTGGGAACAGGAGGGGCCTTGTCTTTTTCAGGGCTGAGATGGTGGTGCCTGACTTCTCGGAGCTTTTCAAGGAGAGAGCCACAGCCCCCTTCTTTGTGTTTCAGGTAAGGCAGCAGCTCTGGCTCGTCTCCCCATTTCCTCCCCTGGGGCTTTCCTAGCCGGAGTAAGTCTGCCCACCACTTCTAAACCTGAAAGCTGCTCCCTGTCGTCATGGGTCAGAGTCCATGGGCGGATGGGCTCCTGGGAACGGGAGGTAGGGCAAAGACAGGCTGGTGTCCTGCAGGTGTTCTGTGTGGGGCTCTGGTGCCTGGATGAGTACTGGTACTACAGCGTCTTCACGCTGTCCATGCTGGTGGCATTCGAGGCCTCGCTGGTGCAGCAGCAGATGCGGAACATGTCAGAGATCCGGAAGATGGGCAACAAACCTCACATGATCCAGGTGCGGCCACCGGGGAGACCTGGGTGGGGAGCGCAGCAGAGCTGGCGTCTGTGCTGACATCCCCATGCTCTGCCCAGGTCTACCGAAGCCGCAAGTGGAGGCCCGTTGCCAGCGATGAGATCGTACCGGGGGACATAGTCTCCATTGGTGAGACCCGGTTCCGCTCAGTCCCAGGGGAGCCCCAGCCTCAGGGCCTCTGGCCAACCCTCCTGCCTCTGCCCTGCAGGCCGCTCCCCGCAGGAGAACCTGGTGCCGTGTGACGTGCTTCTGCTGCGAGGCCGCTGCATTGTGGATGAGGCCATGCTCACGGGGGAGTCCGTGCCACAGATGAAGGTGCTTGGCAGAGGCTGGGAGTCCTAAGCTGCTCGGGAGAAAACAGGCCAGGAGGTTGAGGACCAGGGGTGGCTGGGATCCCCTCCAGGCACAGGCAGAGGAGGCAGAGTAGGCACCATTGAGTGCTGTGGACGAGGGAGCTGGGTGCTGGGGGCAAGGAAGGAGGTGAGAGAGCCAAGGGCATCCAGCATACATTGGTGCCCTGCGAGCTCAGACCAAGGTGGGCTGGGAGCAGCTGGGGTGAGTCCTGGACGAGGCCAGGTGCAGGCCCCAGGGAGCGGGCACTGTGAGTGCAGTGGGAAGAAGACAGGACGGGGTAAGGGTGGGGACCCGGGAGCTGGGTGGGATGTGCTGCTCAGGTGGGGAGCCCACACAGTCAGGCTGGCTCATTCCAGCGTCAAGGTCCAGGTGTCCAGGAACTTGGACGGAGAAGGAGGCAAGGTGGGCCTGGCCGTCCAGGTTGACGATCTTCCTTCCCAGGAGCCCATCGAAGACCTCAGCCCAGACCGGGTACTGGATCTCCAGACCGACTCCCGGCTCCACGTCATCTTTGGGGGTACCAAGGTGGTGCAGCACATCCCCCCGCAGAAAGCCACCACGGGCCTGAAGCGTAGGTGCCTCGTGGGCATCTGGGGTGTCCAGGCTTCCACACCCTCCCCCGTCTGCTTGATCATGAGGGAGTCAGGACGAGGAGACAGGCATGACGGTGGCTCTGCTTCTCTCCCCAGCGGTTGACAACGGGTGCGTGGCCTATGTCCTACGAACCGGATTCAATACATCCCAGGTACAGGGCCAGGTCTGGGGAGGGCAGGCCCCGGGGCAATTGGACAGCCAAGGCATTAGCCCTTTCAGACCCCGGAACATCTGCCCCATGAGCTAACTGGCAGCACAGCCCTGAACATGGGCCATGGTACACAGGCCACCCTGAGACCAGGCTGACGCTCTCAGGCCTGAGCTGCTGGAGGGAGCCCAGACAGCAGAAAGGCTGTCCCTCCATCCTTCCAGGGCAAGCTGTTGCGCACCATCCTCTTCGGGGTCAAGAGGGTGACTGCAAACAACCTGGAGACCTTCATCTTCATCCTCTTCCTCCTGGTGTTTGCCATTGCTGCAGCCGCCTATGTGTGGATTGAAGGTAAGCGCCATGGCCCCCAAAGTCCCCTGCACCCGCCCCAAGAGGCCCCAGGCTGGCAGGCCCTTCTTCGTAGGCACCAAAGACCCCAGCCGGAACCGCTACAAGCTGTTTTTGGAGTGCACCCTGATCCTTACCTCAGTGGTGCCCCCTGAGCTCCCCATCGAGCTGTCCCTGGCTGTCAACACCTCCCTCATCGCCCTGGCCAAGCTCTGTGAGTGTGTTGAATGGGGTGGGGTGTCAAGCAGGGTGGGGCCAGGCAGGACCCCTGACCCCACTCCCGCCCCTAGACATGTACTGCACGGAGCCCTTCCGGATCCCCTTTGCTGGCAAGGTTGAGGTGTGCTGCTTTGACAAGACGGGGACTTTGACCAGTGACAGCCTGGTGGTGCGTGGTGTGGCTGGGCTGAGGTGAGCGTCAGGGGCCCTGGGCTAAGGGTCACCCAGCTGGGGTTTCTGGGAGGTCGAGGGACAGGTAGCCCATCGAGCCCGAGCCCTCACTCATGGGCAGCGAGAGGCCTTGCCTCAGGAGTTCCCCTCAAAGTCCTGGGTGTGAGCAGCACGGCGGCTCAGCTCAGGCCTGGAGCATCCCGCACCAGCCTCGCAGCCACATGACCCCACACACAGTGCCTGGCTTCTGGGGGCAACTGTGGGTCTCACAGAGACCCAGATGGCACCCAAGGCCCCCAGTGACTGGCACAGAATGAATTCCGCTGGGGATCCTTCCCCTAGTGGAGGCGCAGCTTCGCCCTGTCTGCCTGCACCCTGTAACCAGCTGTTCCCCGTCCTTACAGAGACGGGAAGGAGGTGACCCCCGTGTCCAGCATCCCTGTAGAAACACACCGGGCCCTGGCCTCATGCCATTCACTCATGCAGCTAGACGATGGCACCCTCGTGGGTGACCCCCTAGAGAAGGCCATGCTGACGGCCGTGGACTGGACGCTGACCAAAGGTGAGGGGCTCGGGCCTCAGACACAGCAAGGGGGAGCCACTGGCTCTCAGTCCTAGGCAGGTGGGCTGCACCCTCAGAGGAACTTGGGGACAGGCAGGCCTGCAACTGATGCTCTCTGAGGTGGGTGGTCACAGGCTCACCTTAGACCCAAGACAAGCCACATCCTTGGGGTCCCCCGGGGTTGGAATCCACCTTGCCCTGGCTGAAGCCACAGTGCCGGGGTCTTCTGAGTCCAGGTCTTCCAGCTCTGGACCCGGCCCTGTTCTATCTGAGAGCCCCCGATCAGGCCCTGGGGGAGGCAGGAGGGAGGTGGGGGAGGCGGGGAGACGCGGGGGCTTGGCTGCCTCTTTGGAGCGAAGCCCCTCAGGACTCGTACTTATTTGTTTCCAGATGAGAAAGTATTCCCCCGAAGTATTAAAACTCAGGGGCTGAAAATTCACCAGCGCTTTCATTTTGCCAGTGCCCTGAA
>JAPYYA010005425.1:0-10794 GCA_028533165.1 Leontopithecus rosalia | reverse complement strand
GGGAGAAATGCCAAATATGGGTGAAGGGGCAGAAGGCAGCAAAACACACTGCCACGTGTGTACCTATGCAACTATCTTGCATGTTCTGCACATGTACCCCAAAACCTAAAATGCAATAAAAATTTTTTAAAAAAAGAGAGAGAGGAAAAAACCATGGAAGGAGGTAAGTGTTGGTGAGGATGTAGAGAAACATGAATCCCTCATACATTGCTGGTGGGAATGCAAAATGGTACAGTCATTTTGAAAAAAACTTAGCAGTTGCTCAGAACATTAAACAATATTAATGCATGACACAGCAATTCTAATCCTAATTATCTATTCAAGACATATGTCTAAGGAAGGGCACAGTGGCTCATGCCTGTAATCCCAGCACTTTGGGAGACCAAGGTAGACAGATCACTTGAGCTCAGGAGTTCAAGGCCAGCCCAGGTAACATGGCAAAACCTCATCTGTACAAAAAATAGAATAATTGGCCCAGCGTGATTGTGTGTGCCTGTAGTCCAAACTACTTGTTGGGCTGAGGTGGGAGGATCGCTTGAGCCCTGGAGGTTGAGGCTGCAGTGAGCTGTTTTTTTCACCACTGCACTCCAGCCTGGGCAACAAAGTGAGACTCCATCACAAAAGAAAGAAGAAAAAGGAAAAATAAAACATATGTCTACACAAACACTTGCAAACACTTGTACAGGAACGTTTACAACATTATCATAATAGCTAAAAAGTAGAAACAACATAAAAATCCAACTGGTGACTAAACACAATGTGATATAAAAAGAAGTGAAATACTGATATATGCTACAATATTAATGAATGTCAAAACATTATGTTCAGTGAAAGCCAGACAAAAAAAGAACAAACATATTGTATGGTTCTGTCTATATGAAATGTCCAAAAAATAAAATCTTATAGAGACAGAAAATAGGTTAGTGGTTCCTTACAGCTGTAGGTAAGAATGGAAAGTGACTGTAAATGAGCAGTTTCTTTTGGAGCATGAGGGAAATGTTCTAAAACCATCACCAGACTGTGGTGATGGCTCACAATTCTGTAAATATACTAAAGATTATTTAATTATTGAATCAAAATGGGTGAATTTTATGATATGTAAATTATATCACAATAAAACTTAATTTTTAAAAAAGCACTAAATCGTATTAAAATATTTAAAATAGTATCAAAGACAGTAGATAGAATCAGCAGTTCCAAAGTAATACAAACATATGGAAACTTTTTCCCTCTCTCCAGTTGTATTTTTGTTGCTTTGAGTTCGCTTTGCACAGCAACAATTTATAAAATGTTTTAGATAGCCTAGGAGAATTCAATGGTATTAAAATAAAAATTTAAGTCTGTTAATGCTAAACTAGGTTTCCTAGAGATGCATTAATAACATTCCTCTCCATTATAGTAACCAGACCTAAATTTCCTCAGCTATGAGATAAGGCCAATACTACTTACATCTCACAGACTTGTGAAAATTAAGTAAGACAGTTCAGGCTTAGCCTAATGCCTAACATATAATAAGAACTCAATAGATACCAGCTGCCATTATTATAAATAGAGAGTGTTCAGTTCCAACCTGATATTGCTCACATACTCTTATGACTGATATGCCAAATAATTTGTGCAATAGGAAGAACAGTACAATTTTATTTTTTAAAAATTATACTACAAGAGAACTAAGTCTGGAGGTACAAATTCTGTAAGCTCACTGATAGTGAAAATGAGGTCAAGAGAGGATAAAAGAATCCCATTAAAACAGAAAAACCAAACTGGTTTTCTTCTAAAAATAATCTGCCCAAGAGAACTTTACAAAATTCTTGTGCTATGAAGCAAATACATGACAATTTCCCATTCCTGTGTTTTGAACCAAGTCACTTCCTAATTCTGCCTACTAACTTAACTATCATAAGCCAGCTTCATCTAAACAACTCATCATGTTCTATCCTACCTTCGTTCCCAAACATCCTAGATATCCTAACCATCCCATTTTACCTACCTTTTAGAAGTAGAACATTCAAAAAATGGTTGAGAATCAAAAGCTCCAGAACTTTCAGCAGACGAAAACTAAAGTATAGACAACAGGCCCCCTTCTAGCTTAAGACAACTAGGATTTGAAAGTGACTCAGGTCCCTTCTACCATACATTAGAGATGTTTTTTTAAATTCCACTTTTTAATATTCAAACACATACCCACAAATACAATGCAGAAATATTTCATGAACATTTTAAGATTGTGAATTCAACTAATTATGTATTTATATATAATTAGTTCTATATATAAAACATATATGTGTCTTAAGTAAAAAATTTTGAAATAATACAAAGCCCTCTAGATTTTAAAAATATGTCAAAAATCACATTCTATTATTCAAAAATTGGCTGAGTAAACTATAAAACTAATTAATTACACACTACTGCCTGTTGGCTACATCACTTGTATCAGTTTAAAAAATGTATCATTTTTTTTCCTTTGTCAGGATCATGTCAACCACATTGCTCTTTCGGTTTATGAAAAAGATGCTGATTTGGGTCATTATTGTACTTTTAATTCAATTTGTACTGCTACTGAATTTTTAAATCTTTTCATCCTCTAACAATATCATTAAGTGTATATTAAATAGATGTTATAACGCTAATGCTGTGAACATGCCTGAAAATCACTAACTCTGGAAGAGAAGTCAGATGTCATAAATTCTGCAAGGAAGGCCAAACAATTTTCATTTTATGCTAGGCTGATAATTTAGAAGAAACAAACTTTAAAAATATTATAGATAATGCCAGAAAACTAAAATGCAATATTAAAGTAATAATTTGCTGCAAAGTTATTGATTGATATCCCAAAAAACCTGTGCCCACCACTTTACAAGCATTCTTATGGAAAGTGAGATTTAAATAATGTAAGCCTTTTTTATTTTTACTTTTATTAATTTTTTGCAGAGATGGTGTTTCACCATGTTGCCCAAGCTGGTCTTGAACTCCTGCAATGAAGTGATCAACCTGCCTCAATCTCCCAAAATACTGGGACTACAAGTGTGAGTCACCATGCCCAGCCTGAATGATCGAAGTTTTGAAGCACGCAGTCTTCAGGATATGTCTCCCATAAGATAAAACAACTTTGTATGTGCAAAACTTTCAGAAAATGTGACTTGATTTTTATTAATTAAAGATTATGATTCTTTTACTTCTAGCATTCCATCTCTCAAACCAAATAGAAATTTTGATATAAATCTTTTTGGGAAACCAAGTCTGAAAACTGAGTGTGTGCTTGTTCTAAGGATAAAAGCATCATCATTGCATCAGTAGACCTGCTTATTCACCCTGATAATTTATACCTGGCATGGTAGAATGCAAAGAGGCTCATAAACTGCTATGGAGTCACCAATATATTTTACATTTCCTACACACAATTTACTTAAAAAGGGGAATTATACTAAGAAGCTTATAGAAGCACTTTGACATAAATTCAAGGATCCCACTCAGTCTTCTAAATTTGTTTGAATTTCCAACAATTATAATTTGCTATGGTCATTTTTTCATTCACTATGTTAAAAAGAAAATTCAATACTCTTTTTTTTATGTTTGTAGGCTTATAACATTTTTTTATTGCATTTTAGGTTTTGGGGTACATGTGCAGAACATGCAAGATAGTTGCATAGGTGTACACACGTGGCAGTGTGTTTTGCTGCCACTCTTTTTTAAAATAACAACTTTCTAAAATCACTGACTGATGTCCAATTCTGAAATGTTCTATATTATTTCCAGTAACAACTGTACTTTGAATCTTCCAGATATGTAATTCCCCTATACAAGTAATTTGTTAACACTATGACTATAGTAGCACAGTTGCTAAATGGGGCATCTTTGGCTGGCCCAAGTACAGAGGTGTTTACAACCAACTGATTACCAGTTACAGATGTCTTTGTTCCTGCTCCACTCCCACTGTTTCATTTGACTAGCCTTTTAAAAAAGAAGAAGAAGAAACAGAGCATCATTTCTCACTACTGATCGCAAATAATGACCATCATTATAGTCTAGGTAACCCTGGCATTATCAGCAAAAGCTTATCAAGATGTTCCAAATGCACAAAAACAAGAAAGTGCAGATATGTAAAATCACAGAAAGTTAAGGGCTTGGAAGAATCTTAAAGGCCACTGAATTCAAACCTTCTATTTTAAATGTTGTGGTCATAACTGAGAATCAATGAGCTTAAATGCATCATTTATGGTCACATTTCATAGGAAAAGCCCATACTATGTCACACGCACACATATCTTACCTTTCTGGTGACGACTTGGAAGTGACCGGACACCCTCGGATACCTTTTTTATTTTTATGGTCTAGAGAGATGACTTTATTCCTTAGACTCCTTTCCCACTAGGAAAAAAAATGAAATTTTAATAATAAATCATATGACAAGAGGCATTTAAAATGTTCTTTTTTATTTAGAAATTTGTTATAAATGATTAAATTCATAGCAGTTCACAGAGAAAAATAGTAAGTGCAATCTATGGATTATCTGGCTCTTTCGCTAATGCAGAAATGTAAGTCCACCAAAAAATACTAGGAAGACATTTTAAATACCAGGGTAACTTTAATCAAAAAAACCAACACTTTGAAATTCCAAAGCTCAACTAAATATTAAAATCTGTAATGTATTTAAAGAAAGTAATATAAATTATTACATAGCAGGTTAAATAGGGCCTACGATTTTGATGTAACTGCATTTATAACAATTGGAAGATATTAAAATTAGTAACCTATGAACTGCCACATGGAAAATTTTAGGAAAGAGCCAGACATTTTACTGACAGAGTTTAGATTAAATATGACTAGAATAAAATATTCAAATTAATTTATTTGATTTGAATTTGTTACCCTAGGCAAATAAGTATTTATATTCTCTTTGCCTTAGTTTCTTTATCTGAAAATGGATATAATAACAGTAGCTACCTCACAAAGATACACAATGATTACATCTGTATTAAGTTTTGGTTTTGCTTCCACATCACAGAACAGACATTTGTAATAAGTTTACAAGGCCAGGCATGGTGGCTCATGCCTATAATCCCAGCCCTTTGGGAGGCCGAGGCAGGTAGATCACAAGGTCAGGAGTTCAAGACCAGCCTGGCCAACATGGTAAAACCCCATCTCTACTAAAAATACAAAAATTAGCTGGGCGCGGTGGCAGGTACCTGTAATCCCAGCTACTCAGGAGGCTGAGGCAGGGGAACCGTTTGAACCTGGGTGGCAGGGGTTGCAGTGAGCCAAGTTGGCGCCACTGTACTCCAGCCTGGGTGATAAAGTGAGACTCCATCTCAAAAAAAAAAATGAATAAAATAAAGAAAGTTTATAAGACTGTCTTTATAAAAGAGATACTTGTACAATCGTGTTTGTAGTCCATTATTCACAATAGCCGAAAGAGTCGAAAAAATCCACCAAAAAAAAATTAAGGTTGATGGACTAATTCAGAAAAGTTACAAAATATAAGATCAAAAGGCCAAAATCAGTTGTATTTCTATATAAAAGCAATGACAAATCTGAAAGGGAAAATAAGAAAAAAAATCTACTTACAATAGTATCAAAAAGAATAAAACACCCAACAAATATAATCAAGGCAATGTAAGACTTTCATGCTGAAAATATCAAAACACACTGTAAGAAATTAAAGAAAATGTGGCACATATACACAATGGAATATTATGCAGCCATCAAAAACGATGAGTTCGTGTCCTTTGTAGGGACATGGATGAACCTGGAGACCATCATTCTCAGCAAACTGACACAAGAGCAGAAAATGAAATACTGCATGTTCCCACTTACAGGTGGATGTTGAACAATAGGAACATATACACACAGGGAGGGGAGCATTACACACTGGAATCTGTTGGGGGCAATAGGGAAGGGACAGCGGGGGGTTAGGGAGTTGGGGAGAGACAGCATGGGGAGAAGTGCCAGATATAGGTGATGGGGAGGAAGGCAGCAAATCACACTGCCACATGTGTACCTATGCAACTATCTTGCATGTTCTTCACATGTACCCCAAAACCTAAAATACAATAAATAAATAAATAAGAAATTAAAAAAACCCTAAATAAATGAAAAGACATCTCCTAATCAAGGACTGAAAGCCTTTATTGACTATTTTGGTTAGTAGTTGGGCATTACTCCCAAAAGTGACCTCCAGATTCCATTCAATCCCTACCGAAATTCCAACAGCCTGTTTTGCAGAAATGGCTGAACTTATCTGACAAGTGGGAGAGGCTCAGAAGAACCAAAACAATCTTGAAGAAGGCAAACAAAATTAGAGGACTCACATTTCAGTTTCAAAATTTACTATAAAGCTAAAGTAATCAAAACAATGTTGGTACTGACAAAAAGTAAACATACAGATCTATGGGATAGAACTGAAAGTCTAGAAATAAACCCATATATCTATGACCAATAACTGATTTTCAACAAGGATGCCAAAACCATTCATGGGAGAAAAATAAACTTTCAACAAATGTTCTAGAACAACTGAACAGCCACATGCAAAAGTATGAACTTGGACCCTTGCCTCACATCATATTCAAAAATAAACTTAAATAAAGAGATCTAAATATTATATAATAGCTAAAATTATGAAGCTCTTAGAAAAAAACATAGCAGTACATTTTCATGACTTGTCTTTGCCAATGATTTCACAGACATAACCACAAAACCACAAATAACAAGAGAAAAATGATAAATTGAACATCACCAAATTTGAAACTTTTATTCATCAATGAACACTATTGGAATAGTGAAAAGGAAACCAACTCATTAAATGGGAGAAAATATTTGCAAATAAGGTAACTGATAAAAGTATAGTGTCCAGGCCAACCACAATGGCTCCCACCTGTAATCCCAGCGTTCTGGAAGACCAAGGCAGGAGGGAACTGCTTGAGGCCAAGTTTCAAGCCAGCCTGGGCAACATAGCAAGATCCCACCTCTTTAAGGAAAAAAGTATAGCATTCAAAATTTAAAAACAAAATCTTACAACTCAGCAAGATAAAGAAAAAAACTTTTTAATGGGCAAAGAATGTGAATAGACATTTCTCCAAAAAAAATACAAATGACAAAAAGCATCTTAGAAGATACTCAGTGTCATCAGTCATTAGGAAGTGCAAATCCAAACCAAAGAAGTGAAAGATATGTGCAATGGAACCATAAAACATTGATGAAAAAAACCAGAGAACACCAAAAGAATAGAAAGATATTCATGGTCATGGGTTGAGTCAGTATTGTTGATCTTCTTCAAGAACAAAAAAATAAAATAAAATGAAAACAGGCTCAATGTTGTTAAAATGTCCTTGTTAAAATGTCCACATTAAATAAAGAAATCTATAGATTCACCGAAATCCCTATAAAAATATCAATAACATTCTTTCCAGAAGAAGGAAAAATACCCCTAAAATTTATATGGGACACATAAAAATGTAATCAAAACCACAATGACATATCATTTCATACCCACTAGGATTAAGAATGAGGGAAGAGCAGAGAAGGAAAAGCAAAGTATAAGAGCAAGAGAGAGAGAGAGAGAAAAAAAAAGTGTTGGTGAGTATATAAAGAATCCGGAACCCTCATACATTGCCATTGGAAATGTAATTGGTATAGCTACTGTAAGAAAAAAATAAGTATGGCAGTTTCTCAATAACTTAAACATAAAATTACCACATGACACAGCAATTCCCATCCTAAGTACAAAACAAAAGAATGGAAAACAGGTTTTCAAACATTTTTTAAATGTTCATATAAGCATTATTCATAATAGCAAAAAAGGTGAAAACAATACAAATGGATAAACAGATAAACATGATATATCCATACAACAGAATATTATTAGACCATAAAAAGAACCAAAGCACTACCACATACTATAACATGGATGAACTTTGAAAGCATTTGTGCTAAGTGAAAGTAGCATAGACACAAAAGATCATATATTGAGTGACTGTTTTTATGAAATATCTAGAATAGGAAAATCCAGGCAACAGAAAACAAAGTAGTTACTACTTCCAGGGTCTGCGAAGTGGGAGAAGAGAGAGACAAAATAGGAAGTGAATGATTAATGAGTAAAGAGTTTCCATTCAGGGTGATGAAAAAGTTCTGAAACCAGACAGAGAAAGTGGTTGCACAAAACTGAGAATTAACTAAATGCCACTAAATTAAATACTTAAAATGGCTAAATATGATAAATATTGTTTTATATATATTTTGTCACAACAACAACAAAAAGCATGTAACTGCATCTCCAGCAAGAAATACAGCATTAAAAAACCACTAAGAATAAAGAAACCGGGCACAGTGACTCATGCCTGTAATCCCAGTGCTTTAGGACGTCAAGGTGGATGGATCGATACAGGCCAGGAGTTCAAGACCAGCTTAGGCAACATGATGAAACCTCATCTCTACTAACAATACAAAAATTAGCTGGGCGTGGTGGTGCATGCCTGTAGTCCTAGCTACTCAGGAGTCTGAGGCACAATAATTGCTGGAACCCAGGATGCAGAGGTTTTAGTGAGCCAAGATCACACCACTGCATTCCAGCCTGGGCAACAGAGCAAGACTCAGTCTTTAAAAAAAAAAAAAAAGAAGATGAAGGAGAAGAAGAAACCACTGAGAATGAAGAAAAAAAACGATTAACTAGATTCATCAAAATCAACTATTTTTTCTCATCAAACTACATACAATTAAGAAATAAAACAGCTACAGATTGAGAGAAAGTATCTGCAGTACACATACTAACAACAGACTCATATCCTTACTATATAAAGAATTCCGAGAACAACGGAAGATGGCAGGGTAGGAGCAGCTCAGGACTGCAGCTCTCAGTGAAGGCGCAGATGGTGAGTCCAGGCCGCATTTCCAGACAGATATTTGTTACCCACAGAACGCGGAAATTCCCAGGAGTAGGAGAGACATGGGACGTAGCACAGCTGTTTTGGCTGGCACCGCAGCACAGCAACATTCCGCACAAGGCGCACTGGCCTGGGCACCCAGTTAAACCGGCAATCTGAGATTCGGGAGGGCAGATTAGCATATCCATCTGATTGAATGGGACTTGGACACTGAGCCAGATCAGGAGATTTCCGGGAGGCGACATTTGATCCGGCGCAGTGGGTCGATGCATGGGAAATCACACAGATCCTGGTGCCCTAACAGCAGGAGACTGAAATACCTGGGAGAGAGTCAACCTTTCAACTTACAAAAAAAAAAGGGCTCTGAGGCAGCAAACCAGGTGATCAGGCTCAGAGGGTCCCACCCCCACAGGGACAAGCAGGGAGGCGATTTGATATGCCCAGGGTTGCGAGTTTCACTGTGGACACAGCTGAGCCCAGGATGGTGGAGCTCGGAGGGGGAGGGGCGTCCACCATTGCCGAGGCATTCTGCCCCTACGGAGCTATACTCCCATTGCTGACGCAGCCTGCCATTCCTGAGGCAACCTGCCATTAACAGAGAGACTCCGCCAATACAGAGGCAACAGAGCAGTGCCCACAACAGCAGGTCGGAGCTCACAGCAATAGGGTGAAGCCCACAGCAAAAGGGCAGAGCCCAGGAGAGCAGGGTGAAGCCCAGGACAGCAGGGCAAAACCCAGGACAGCAGGGCGGAGCCCACAGCAGGAGGACGGAGTCTCGGCAGGCAAATAGTGAATAGAATGCCTCCTAGCTGGGCAGGACAGCACAATGGATAATCATAAAGCCCTAATTCCCCAAGACAGAACACCTGAGGAAAAAAAGGGGTTTTTATGAGTTCTGCTGCAGCAGACCTAAACATCCCAGCCTAACAGCCCTGAATGAATAAAGGAGCTCACAGCTCAGCACTTGAGCTCCAATAAAGTACAGACCATCTCCTCAAGCAGCTCCCTGAACCCTCTATTTCCAAAGAGTCACCTCAAAAAGGACTGATCAGACTGACATTTGTTGGGCATCATTCTGGGAGAAAGACAGCAGAAGAAGAAACTGGTAGCAATCCTCACTGTTCTGCAGCTGCTACAGGTGTACCCCAGACAAGCAGGGCCTGGAGTGAACCTCAGTAGTGGTAAAGCAGAGAGCCTAGACTGTTAGAAGGAAAACCAAGCAACAGAAATACTTCATCATCAACAATCTGGGCATCCACTCAGAGACCCAATCGAAAAGTCAGCAACTACTCAGATGACAGGTGGATACACCAACAAAGATGGGAAGAAACCAGAGCAAAAAGGAGAAAGACACCCAAAACCAAAACACCTTGCTTCCTACAAAAAAACCAAAACTCCTCACCAGCAAGGGAACAAAGCTGGAAGGAGAATGAAGGTGATGAAATGACAGAATCAGACTTCAGAAGGTGGATAATGAGAAACTTCTGTGAGCTAAAAGAACATGTTCTAAATCAATGCAAAGAAACTAAAAACCTTGAAAAAAGATTCGAGGAAATGATAACAAGAATGGACAACTTAGAGAGGAATATAAATGAATTGAAGGAGCTGAAAAACACAACATAAGAACTTCACGAAGCATGCACAAGTTTCCACAGCTGAATTGACCAAGCAGAAGAAAGCATATCAGAAGTCAAAGATCAACTCAATGAAATAAAATGAGAAACCAAGATTAGAGAAAAAAGCGCAAAAAGGAATGAAGAAAGTCTCCAAGAAATGTGGGACTATGTGAAGAGACCTAATCTACGTTTGATAGGTGTATCAAAATGTAATGAACAAAATGAATTCAAGCTGGAAAATACTCTTCAGGATATTATCTGGGAGAATTTCCACAACCTAGCAAGGCAGGCCAATACTCAAG
>JAPYYA010005424.1:0-10794 GCA_028533165.1 Leontopithecus rosalia | reverse complement strand
TTTTCTGCCCAGGCTTCTCCTGTCTGGCTTCCTGCTTATGTCCCTAATAGGCGAGTCTGCCTTCCTGGAGCTCCAAACCTCGGTCAGAAGGGGAACCAGTCGCATTCACTCTGCGCCGGCCTCAGGAGTCAGCGCTGGGAACCCGCGCGGCTCCTCCAAGCCCCGGTCAGAAGGGGAGCCAGCCCCGCCTAGTCAGCTCCGAGAGCTGCCGTGCGGAGGTGCCGGCAAAACTTCTGCCCCGCGTGGCTCCTCCACTGGGAATCTTCTGCTCCTGAGCGATCAGAATTTGTCTGAAAGTGTGGCGTCCTCTAGTTCTATGAGCTTTAACTGCGAGCTGCAATCCCAAGATGTTAGCGATCAGCTATCTTGGATCGTTGGAAAAAATTTTTTTTTTAATTAAATTTTCTGTTTTCTGGAACGTCAAATTTTGTAACTTTCTACATACAGAAAAGTTGTTATAGGCAGTGCAGATTTTTTTTTTTTGAGACGGAGTTTCACTCCCGTCACCCAGGCTGGAATGCAATGGCGCGATCTTGGCTCACCGAAACCTCCGCCTCCTGGGTTCAGGCAATTCTCCTGCCTCAGCCTCCTGAGTAGCTGGGATTACAGGCATGTACCACCATGCCCAGCTATTTTTTGTATTTTTAGTATTGACGGGGTTTCACCATGTTGACCAGGATGGTCTCGATCTCTTGACCTCGTGATCCACCCGCTTCGGCCTCCCAAAGTGCTGGGATTACAGGCTTGAGCTACCATGCCCGGCTGGCACTGCAGATATTAATGACTAAAACACAATCTCTAACTTCATAGTCCTTTCACCTTTAATGCCCAGGTGATCAGATACAATCTGAGTAACAGTACATGAGAGTCAGAGGATGAAAAGAAATATAAATAAATGAGTAACAGTACAAATGCAGTTACAATTTACTAAGCCAGATAAAGACTTTTTTTTTTTTTAAGAGACAGGATCTCACTATGCTGCCCAGGTTGGAGTGGAGTGGCTATTCATAGGCACAATCACACTACTAATCAGTATGCAAGTTTTGTCCTCTGTTTCTAACCTAGGCTGGTTCACCTCACCTTAAGCAAGCTGGTGGTCCCCCACTCCTGAGAGGTCACCATATTAATGCTGTGGACACAAGACACAAGACTTTATATGTACTCTACAACCCTAACAACCCCACAAGGTATATAGTATAATTTATTTATTTTTTTAACAATTCCTATTTTCCAGATAAGGAAAATGTGCAACTGCAAACTACCTGAACCTCAACCAACACAACCGATAATCAACACAGTCAAAATAAACCCAGGTTCATCTAGTGCCAAAACCGGCATTCATTTCACTATAGCATACAGCCTCCTAGAAAGAGTGATGGATGAAATATACCCTGACTTCAAGATTTAAAGTTTTTGCTTTCATTCCATACAATCTCTTTCTCAGACACTGACTGTGCTACTTAGGTGGAAGAAAGGCTTACCTGAACAGTTCCTACAGTGCCTTGGAACTCTCAGATTCTAACAGGGAATCTGAAAGAGTCCATTTTGTTCAATTTCCTTACCAATGAAGGAATTAACTTGTAACATTGGCTACTGATGCTAAATTAGGCAAGAATAGCTGTCTCTAATTCTGGTTTCACATTAGAATGGTAATTCTCATCGTTGCCTACACATTATAATCACCTGCTTTTAAAAACCTAGATGCCCAGATCACATCCCAAAGCAGTTAAATAAAATCTCTGAGGGTGGGACTTAGACATCAGTATCCAGCGCAAAAGCTGCCCAGCTGATTCTAATATGCAATCAGCGATGAGAATTACAGCTTTAGAATACAGGAACAGCATTTACTAAATGACTGACAGATTGAGGGTGGGGAGGAGAAGGTTCCTATCCAAAAAGAGGAAACCAAAGGAAATGGGTAGATATAAACAACAATCTGAAGTAAGAAAGAACCAAGCACAGAAACAGGTGTTTGTAAGTATCCATATAGTCCCTATTTCAAAAAAAAGTTCAAGAAAAGCAGACTACTATTAATTTAACCTAATTTAGGTTAAGTTAGAATTCTCAGCTGTTGGCTCCACAGCCTATACTCTATTAAATCACACCGCTTTCTACTAATACTAGGTATCACTAATTGAGCAACTATTATAGGGCCAAAGCTAGACATATTTTTTTTTTTTGAGATAGGGTCTCACTCAGTCACCCAGGCTGGAGTACAGTGGTGGAATCATAGCTTACTGCAACCTTGAACTCTTCCCTCAGTCACCCAAGTAGCTACAACTATAGGCCCATGCCACCATGCCCAGTTAATTTTTAAAAATTTTTTGTAGGGACAGGCCTTGCTACATTGCCCAGGCTGTTCTCAAACTGTTGGGCTCAACCAATCTTCCTGCCTTGAAATATATTTTCATTTAGTCTTCGAACACTTCATGAAGCAGGTCTCTATTTTACAATTGATGCATAAAAAGACATAAAATAACTTGCATTTATTTCTAAACAAGTCATCTGAACCAGTGGTTCCCAACTTATAAACCATGAATCCTTTGGGGACCCTGAGTTGCTTTAAAAGCACTGCCTGTATACTGAACACATCATGTAGATTCATGGTGCTGGGATTATAGAATATAAATCCTTCTAAAAGTATTACTCAATCCCTGTGTTGTTTTCTAAATCTGCTGATACTAAACAACATCTCTTACTATGTGAAGGTCTGCAATTTGTTTTTTTACATTCTAAAAAGGAGTCCTCTTGTGGAGAAACTGAAACCCTCATGCATTGTTGGTAGAAATATAAACTGGTACAAGCTTCTCTGAAAATCAGTTTGGTGCTCGCTTCTGCAGCACATATACTAAAAATTGGAACGATACAGAGAAGAGTAGCATGGCCCCTGCACAAGGATGACACGCAAATTTGTGACGCGTTCCATATTAAAAAAAAAAAAAAAGGATAAAAAGAAAATCAGTTTGGCAGTTTCTTAAAAAGTTACAGAGAGGCCGGGTGTGGTGGTTCATATCTATAATCCCAGCACTTTGGGAGGCTAAAGTGGCCAAACTGCGTGAGCCTAGGAGTTCAAGACCGGCCTGGGCAACGTGGCAAAACTGTCTCCACAAAAAATACAAAACTTAGCTGGGGATGGTGGCACATGCCTGTAGTCCCAGCTACTTGGGAGGCTGAGGTGGGAGAATCACCAGAGCAGTGAGCCATGATTACACCACTGTATTCCAGCATGACTGACAGAGACCCTGTCTCAAAAAAAAAAAAGTTACACAGACACACCATATAGCAATTCCACTCCTAAATATCTACCCAAATGAAATTAAATTGTTAAAGACTTGTACATGCATGTTCATAACAGCACTATTCACAATAGTTGAAAATTGGAAACAATCCAAATCTCCATTAACTGGTTATGGATATACAAAATGCAGTATATTCACACAATGGAATACTAGAAAAGGAACTATTATGTGCTATAACATGAGTGAACCTCACAAACATTATGCTAAGTGAAAGAAGCCAGACACAAAAACTATACATTGTCTGATTCCATTTATCTGAAATATCCAGAGAAGGAAAATCAGTTAGACAGAAAGCAGATCAGTGTTTTCCTGGGGCTGAGGATGGGGAGAGGAGTGAGGACTGACTGCAGAAAGATATAAGAGAAGTTTTTGGGGTAACAGAAATGTTCTAAAATTGCATTATGGTAATGGGTGCACAACTCTATACAGACACTAAAAATGGAATTATATATTTACAGTGGATGAATTTTATAAACTGTAAATTATGCTGTAATTTTATTTATAAACTGTAAATAAGGCTGTTTCAAAATATTGTAGGTCATTCGATGAGGTCTTAAAAAGGGGGTTCCTTACACTGAAAGACTGCAAACCGGCGATCTAGACAATGGAAAAGGAATACAGCAAGAATGAGTATATTAAGCTAAATGAAATAATTCTCTGGGTGGGTTAAACCTTTTAGTAAATGGTCAAGTTTGCTATACATTTGAACCACAGAAGTAAGTAACATATGCTTAGCTGGCTTGTGAATCTTGTTGTAATACATAATGAAGTTTCCAGATAAGGTGCTCAGCCCTGGGAGGGGGCAGTGCCCTGAGTGCACAGTCCTTGACTCAAATACATGAATTAACCATAAGAGATGACAGAATGTAAACAACAAAAGAAAGGTACGAAAGCACTCTAGTTGGTCAGCATGAGAGATCAAAGCTGGTGGGAGAGGAACAGCTAAGTTCTCCTGAAGGAATAGCAACTGTGCTTGGCTTTCAGGACTGGGGAAATTCCAATGGGTGGTACAAGCAGAAAGCAAGGGAGACCGGGCTGGAAATGTGTGCTAGGTCCAGAAGGTACAGGGCTTTGAATGCCATGCCCTTTCTTAACTATTTGTTATGCAAAGGAGGTCTCCTAAAGGCAGTGAGAGTTGTTAGGGCTCCCAAGGAGGAAGTGTCTGATAATGGGAAAAAATGGAGGATCAGAGCTTAAAGGCAGGGAGATGTTCAGGTTTCTGCAAAAGTTAAGGAAGTTTTAACAAGGCAAGTGGCAGTGGGAAGGGAAAGGAAGGGGGAGACTTGCAATTCTCTGGTCCTGGGGCAAGGGAGGGAAGATGCATTTTGAATTAATTACATGTCCTCTCTTGAGGGCTTCAGCTTTGTCTTTCCCTGACTGTCTCTCCCCCTGAAAGTTAGAAGTCCATAACCAATAACTTTAGCAGGCTGTATTTTCAGAAGACATGTTTTCACTCATTTTTTTTTCAAAGGATTCTATTGGGTAAATAAATTCCTTTCATTTTAGGGAATTACCATGACATACAAAGAATGCTTTTCAAAATTATTTCTTAGAGATGGGGGGGGGTCTCACCATGTTGCCCAGGCTGGTGCTGAACTTCTGGGCTCAATCCTCTCACCTTGGCCTCCCAAGTGTTGAGATTACAGGTGTAAGCCACCACGCCCAGGCAAGAATTTTTTTTTAATTCAAATTCTGCCAGTTTTCAAAACGGGTGTTACTTTTGAAAGATGCCTCAACCTGATGCTACATTAAATTTTAATTTGGTTTTTGAGGAATCATTCAAATACTAAGTAGAATGCAAGACTTTGAGGTGACTTGAAATAATCGGTAGGTAGGTTCTAGCCAGGGTTCCTTTTAAATACTGAAGTTCCTCTTTCATAATAGATATCTGTCTACTAGGCTTTTAAGTAAACAGACTACATAAAACAAAACACAATTGTTTAAGTAAACAGAATTATTTTTACTGAAAAGATTTTACACCCTGTTTTTCAAAGATTTTTTTTATAACACACATTTACGTAAACCACAGTTTCAGTGGCTGTGACCTTAGATGAGTCACATCCTCCTAGGGCCTAAGCAGTTTCTTCAACTGTGAGATCAAAGGGTCATACTAGACAGGAACAAAATAACATGAGTTGATTTTGCCCTTCAACAACTGTAACATGTGGGGGTTCGCACCATCTTAAAACATTATGCTAGAAATCTAAAGTCAAATTGTTACTACCTACATTTCAGTCTTCAGAACAATTGTTGGGGATAAAAACTGGTTAAAGACAGAGTTTTATGCTGCAATTCATGCTGTCTAAAACCTTTCAGAAAAAGAAATGTAATCATGTGACAGTAAATGACAATAAAATTTAGACCACAAGCTTTAAAAATTTTTTTTTCTTTTTTTTTTTTTTTTGAGATGGAGTCTTGCTCTGTAGCCCATGCTGCAGTGCAGTGGCATGATCTTGGCTAAATGCAACCTTCGCTTCTCAGGTTCAAGCAATTCTCTTGCCTCAGCTTCCTGAGTAGCTGGGACTACAGGCATCTGCCACCATGTCCAGCTAATTTTTTTTGTATTTTTAGTAGAGACAGGGTTTTGCCATGTTGGCCAGGCTGCTCTCGAACTCCTGACCTGAGGTGACGCACCTGCCTTGGCCTCCCAAAGTGCTGGGATTACAGGCATGAGCCACTGTGCCCATCTCACAGGCTTTATAATTTAGATAAATTAAGAATTTGACAAAAAGCATTCTCAAATGTCCCTACCATTGAAGGCAATGTCAAGGATAATGATATTCCATGTATAGCCCACCCTATAGGAGGTAGAGTGCTGGTTTGTGTTGGGAATGAGCTGGCCACAGTATAGCAGGTCTTATATTCATATTTTATAATCTGTTAGTTCCATTTCTGCAGAATAATAATGAAATAAAGGCTTCCCCCTTCCTTTCCCTTCCCTTAAAAAAAAAAAAGTAAAAATAAGACAAAAGGTATATAATGGAATAAAGGTTCTAAGTGGCGGACTGTTTGAGGAAATATCTCATGTCTTTAATTCATACATGAGAACACATAGAGTTGGTATTACTTAGAGCTTATCATTAATGTAAAGGGAAAGACATATGCGAAAACATCTCTGACATCATAGTTACGTCTTGCCTGCACTCTGAGCCTGACCAGAAACATGTCATAGGAGGAGGAATAACTCTTATCCATGGCAACATCACCAGACCAGGACAATGTGAAAAGCTGTAACCTAGCAACTGATGATGAGAGGTGTGTATAGGGGGAATTCTTCCAGCTCTGCAAATGACAAACACGCAGCACTGAATGCAACTAATCATACCAGGGCAATGCGGAAAATCTGACTTATTTGTGGAGAATTAGAGAATGTCAGCCTCATAAAACCTTAGTACTATGATACATCATTTTAAACAGGAAAAGCACATAAACACCTCCTCACTCCCCACACTGTCAGTCATGTGCAGGAAAAGCACCTTATGTGTCATGACTGGAATGGGAAATAAATTTTGTTGTGGCACCAATCATCTCAACCTCCTTCTATGTCTCATTACACAGAGGAGTAAATTTTGGTGACAGGTCCCAGAGAAGAAAGACTGTTCTGCATGCAAAGAAAGCAGCATTACAAAGCTACTAGACATGATATACGATATCATGGGAGAACATCCCCTGAATAATTTTCTTTCCAACAGAGATCGCATATAGACATGTGGACATTTAAGAGTGAGTGAAGGAATCATCTTTTTCATTCTCCTTGTTTTACTGACAGAAATTGAAACTCAGAGTGAGGTCACAAAGTTACTGATAGAACATGGGCTAGAACCTAGGTCTTCTGTTTTCCAGGCCAATTCTTTCCATTAAAACACAATGCTACTTTTCCTCATGTTTAAACAGAAATGTCGTTTGGGCTTCATGGGAATGAGAAAGAAATAAATGGCTTTATTATGTAAAGCCATTGAGAGCTTAGGGTTTATCTATTAAAACAGTTAATATTATTCTACCTAATATAACTATGAAAAGGTCTATCCCACCCTAAGGTAATCTCTAAAAAAGATAGTTTTTTAATTTTGGGGATTCTGGATCAAGTTATAACTCCAAAGGAATTTACCCAACTCTGTGATTATCAAAGACATTACTTGAGTACAAAAAGACCAAACAGCTTCTCTATTTGGGATAGAATGGTGAATGTGTACCAAAAAAGGTGATACTGTTACAACTGTATCTACCTTGGAACCCTACCTAGTTAGAATTGGAAGGATCTTAGCAATCAGCCACTCTAATCTTTTCAGAAAACTGAAGCCCAGAAAAGGAGAGTCTGGACTCTTTCTACTGACTCCATTATGGGGACACTGGCTAGTTGTTCACCAACCCATTTCTTCTCCTCCCTGGGCGCAAAGCTGGTCTACAGTTCCCAGGTTTTCTTGTAACTGAGTATGGCCATGTGACTGAGCTCTGACAAGCAAATAATCGGAAGCAACATGTACCATTTCCAGGCATGGCCCACAGAAATCTTCCAGGTTCTTTTCCTTCTGCTACGACCTTAGAAGTCACCTGTTGAAAATAGCTGAGTCACAAGATGGAAGTAGATAACTGGAGGAGAACTGAATCACTGCCTGAATTGAGAGCCACTGACTGCTCAGCAATACCAGCTTTTAACTCCTGCTAGGCTACTAAAATTTGGTGATTGACCTGTCACAACAACTTCAGTATCAATGAATAAAACTGTAACTAGGGTTACTCCTCTACAAATAATGAATACCACCCCTTTTTTTCTCAATCAGTATAATATTATTTATTACCAAAGAGATGGCTTGTTTACTTGTTGAGCTGGTAACAGCCCCACTGAATGCAGCAGAGGACTGGGACTGCAGACTTGAGCAAATCTCTTAACTTCCCCGGGGCTCAGCTTACCTTAATAGTCACAGATTAGTGACTGCAGCTGATCATTTTTCTTTAATACACAGATTTTAAAAACCACTTTTTCCCTCAAATAAAATGTTATGCAGAACTTCAATACATAAAACATTAAAACGCTCAGGTTGAAGTGAAAATGGGGAAGGGGACAGGAATCCACCAGATAAAGGACCCCTTCGGCCCTTCCTTGTAGCTCTTCCTGAGGCACCTCTTAGAGACCTATGGCTCCTTAGAATATAGTTTGGGAACCACTGATTTAAACTAATGGTTTTCCAAATTATGTGGGATTTTTTTGTTGGCAACCATAGCCCTTTTCTGTATGAAATCTTATGTGAAGCCTCAATAAACAGAAAAGATACAGTAATCTTTTATTAAATATTTTATAAATTAAAATGAATAAAATTTATAAACTCAATAAGAACCAATAGACCTTTTCAAAATAATTTGAAATTGGAGGATACAAATGATAGTGGCAATCTTACTCAGGATTGATTATTTGTTAATTTGGGTGATTTCAAATACTGAAAACAAATTGTTTTTTCAACCCCTGAAGCAGTTACAAAAGCGACTGGTTTTACACAGCCCACCTTACAACTGCATAATACTCTTTAGTTAATAGAAGTGGCAAGGAGACTGTAGGCTGGCATCTCCACACATGCAGGCAAAGCTGGCAGCACCGTCTTAGACACTGGTGGTCTCGCATGTGTTCAATGTGACATCTATCTCAACAGAGTCCACAATGACTATTTTGGTAATGGTTCTTTGGAGTGTTACAAATTTTAAAAACACATTCAAATTTGCAGAATCCCTTAAGAGAAAACATTTCACAAACCACTGGTCCAGATAGACCAGAAGTTCTCTTTTAGCTCTAAAAAACATGATAGCACTGGACTCTTAGCCAATGAAGAGAAATGAAGAAGATGCTATCAGAGTCAAAACATTACTTGCTTTTCTGTTGATGGTTCATTCACTGGATATTTTGTTTTTCAAAGCAGCAATACTTGGGAACCAGAACTATGGGCTAACTGGCGTAAGTAACAAAATAGTGTACAGTTTGCTGCCAATTTTATCTGCCTATTAACTCCAACCTTCCTACCATCTGCAACCTTCCTACCATTTGCCGACTACAAAATTTGGGGGCCTCATGTCATATCAGGCAAGGGGCACTCATTTAAACTCTGTTTTTATCTCTCCTACACAATTTACCAAGCTATCTACAGGGACTGAAGGAATCCAGATTTCAACGTTAAAAAAAAGACTAACTGCCACTTTAAGCCAAATCTAGCAGCATTAAAAAGATCTACCCCTACAGTAATTAGTCTGAATCTCGGGCCTTACAACCTCCAAAATTTAGGCCCAATATGCTAGAACTTCAGGCTTTCCTCTTTTGAAAAAGAAAATCAGAACTAGATACTTGTACCCATACAACCAACCTGAAGACTCGAATCAGGCATGGCTCTCTGGGTAAATAATTAAGATAGGCTCAACTAATCAATACAAGAAGCTACCAATAAAAACATCCTTATGCTGAAAGAATAAGCAACCACCACGCTAATGTGTTTAACCTACTAATTAGCAACCATACAATCTGGAAATGCTGGAAAAATCTGTCTTCACAGAGGAGAGTGCCTATGCAAAAGGCCTTTTTCTGTTTTAGCTGAAGTGATCTTCTCAATGTACCATTTTTTAATCCTTCTAGTACATCCTTAATATAACAGACAAAAATTGCTAAAAAACAAACAAAAAAAACCTTAGGGTTCATTTTACTTAGTGATGTAAAAGGGATCCAAAACAATACCACCCAGCAAATAGCAACCAAAAAATCAACTAAATCAATGAGACAGAAATATACGTGATGTTTTTATTTCCAATTGACTGCCCAACCTGGAAAATGTACAAAAACCAATCCTCAAGCCAGTGGTTAACACGTAACCTTTGCAAGGCCTTTAGCAAGTCACCAAACTTCTGTCTGACCTTAGTTTCCTTATCTGCCAAATAAACAGTAATTATTGGCTGGGCACAGTGGCTCACATCTGTAATCCCAGCATTTTGGGAGGCCGAGGCAGGCAGACTGCTTGAGCCTAGGAGTTCAAGACCAGACCAAACAACATGGTGAAATGCATCTCTAAAAAAAATATAAAAAATTAGCCAAGCGTGGTGGCATGCACCTGTATTCCCAGCCACCTGGGAGGCTGAGGTGGGAGGATCACCTGGGCCTGAGAGGTCAAGGCTATAGTAAGCCATGATGGTGCTGCTGCACTCCAGCCTGGGCAACAGAGTGAGATCCTGTCTCAAAAAAAAAAAAAAAAAGAAAGAGTAATTACCACTACTTCCATCATAGGCAGGAACTGGATCAGAGATCATTCATGAGAACATCCTTTGGAAATTTAAATTACTGTTATTTGGTTAAGAAATTATCTTGTTTTCATAACTTCTTTCAAGAATAGGTCTGCAAATGAAGCAAACTTTTTTTTTTGGTGGGGGAGGAAGAAAGAAAGGCAGGAAGGGAGGGAAGGAGGAAGGGAGGGAGGAAGGAAGGGATGAAGGGAGGAAGGGAGGAAGGGAGGGAGGGAGGGAGGAA
>JAPYYA010005423.1:0-10795 GCA_028533165.1 Leontopithecus rosalia | reverse complement strand
GATCCGGAACAAGTAAACTTAATAAATATTTATAGAGCTCTCCATTTCAAATACACAAAATATACATTCTTGTCAATACCACATCACATCTACTTATAGGTTTAAATGAAACATTGATTGGTCATTATTAATGCCCATTTTTTTTCAGAATAAAGCAATATTTTCGTTCATCCTCCCTCTCTCTCTTCCTCTCCTTTACTCATTTTTTTTCTTTCTTTCCCTCTCTCAAAAAAAAAAAGAAATCAACTTGTAAACCTCTAGATCCAGGTCGGCAATATCTCTCTCATTGCTTGATTTCCTTCCTTCCCTTTCCTCCCTCCCTCCCTTCCTTCCTTCATCCCTTCCTTCCTCCTTCCCTCCCTTCCTGCCTTCCTCCCTTCCTCCCCCCGCTCCAAAAAAAAAAATTATTCTCAACTTGACAAACAGGCACACACTGACATCTCTTTATTTCCACATAAACTGCCCATAACACAGTGGCACATTTTGGAAAAAGACATACATGAAAAAGAGTAATGTAGAGATGTCAGTTTTCCCTCAAATTGTTCTACAGGATCAATGCAATTATTATTATTATTATTATTATTATTATTTTGAGACAGAGTTTCGCTCTTGTTACCCATGCTGGAGTGCAATGGCGCGATCTCGGCTCACCGCAACCTCCGACTCCTGGGTTTAGGCAATTCTCCTGCCTCAGCCTCCTGAGTAGCTGGGATCAATGCAATTCTAACCAAAATCCCAGTCGGGTTTTCCTGGAACTCTGACTAATGATTTTTAAAATTTAATGGGGGAAAAGCAGAAAGGCAAGAAGAGCCAAAATATTCTTGAAGAAGAACAAGGTGGGATGTTGGGGGCAGGGAGATGAATATGTTCTACCAGATATCTGCACTTACTAAAAAACTAAAATAATTAAGAAAATTTGATTTTGGCATATGGATAGTCTAATGAAATAGAATAAAGAACACAATAAATGTCCTATGCAAATTTGAAAATCTGATCTATGACAAAGCTGACACTGCCGATCACTACTGAAAGGATGGACTGTTTAATAAATGATGTTGAGACAACTGATCTTCCTGGAGGAAAAAAAAAAGCAGATTCCTACCTTGTACCATTATGCAGAAAATAAATCTAGACAAAGAAAGAACTTTAAATGCAAAAGGCAAAAAGTTTAAAACTTTTAGGAGGAAATATAAGACAATATGTTTATGCTCTTGGGATTAACCTCATTAAATTATTTTCCCGTTTGTGTCCACCACCCAAATAGCCTTCAGAAGCCTTCATTCATGCCTTGGACACTAATCACCACACATACAGCTCTTTATATTCTCTCTTCTTACTTCACTTGCCATATCTGCTCCATCTCCTAAAATTCTTCCACTATGACCTCTGAAACACGAGGTCAATCAACAAAACTGCCTTATATCTATAAGAACGTATAGTTTTTGTTCTTATACATCTATACATCGATAAGAATATAAGCTATATGTTCTTATATCCCAGTAATCTGAAGGCAGAGAGTAATCTTGAAGGTGTGGCTATTGTGATATGGAGGGAGAGGTATGAATCTTGGCCTAGAAAATGTAGAACTCTGGAACCTCTTCCTCATTCCTAGTAATAGTGTTATGAAACAATTCTTTCTGTTTTCTAGAGGTCATCCCTTCTCAACCAGAAAATTAAGAACTAGTGACCTAGGGCATTTATTGTAGGGGATAAATTAACTTCTATATAAGAACATATAGCTAATGTTCTTACAGATGTATAATAACATATGTAACTTTGTCAGACTATACCACCTACTAACCTTCATCACTGCAGCCATACACTAATCCCCAGAAGACTGGCCCTTATATCTTGATGCTTTTAGCTCCTGACTCACTTTCAGTATTTTAAACACTGCTTTTTGTCACAATCTTTAGTGATTTCAATGCCTGTGTATTTGATTCTCTAAATATCCTGTTTTATTTTTTCCTTCCTTAACCAACTCTTCTAATTCTCGAGAATACCACTTACTACACACATGCACTCTTGCAGTTAAACCTTATGTCTTTTACTACTATTATGGCATGTTCCCCTAAATCTCCATTTTAGGCATGTCCCGCCACAGGGAGGGAGGGAGGGAAGGAAGGGAGGGAGGGAGGGAGGGAGGGAGGGAGGGAGGGAGGGAAGGAAGGAAGGAAGGAAGGAAGGAAGGAAGGGAAAAACCTCCATTTTAATGATCCTTCTTCACAACCACCACTTCAACTTTCCATCACATTACTTCTTATACATCAACTCCAGCAACACACACAATATCAAGTGTTAGAAAGAACACGGAGCAACATTTATTTCTGCATGCTGGAGGGAATATATATTGCTAGAACCACGGTGGAAAACAATTTAGCCAAGTAAAACTGAACATGTGCATAACCTCTAACCCAAAAATGCCACCCTTAGGAATATGTATCTTAGTGAAATTCTTCTATAGAGTGACATAAAAAACATACAAAATACCTTTATCTGTAATAGCCCAAAACCACAAGCAACCCAAATTTCCTTTGAGAAGAGAATTAATACGTAATTATATTTTCTAATAGACTCCTACAGCATTACAGACTATTGCTACACATATCAACATAAATGACTCTTACAAACATACACAAAAAATCAAGTCATAGAAGTACTATGAAGTACAGGTGAAAATCTGTGAAGCTAAACAAAATATTGTTTAGAAATATACACAAAACTGACTGGGCATGGTGGCTCTCACACCTGCAATCCCAGCATTTTGGGAAGCTGAGTCCGGTAGGTGACTTGAGGCCAGAAGTTTGAGATCAGCCTGGCCAACATGGTGTAATCTGTCTCTACTAAAAATACAAAAAATTTAGCTGGACGCAGTGGCAGGTGCCAGTAATCCCAGCTACTCAGAAGGCTGAGGTGGGAGAATCACTGGAGCCTGGGAGGTGGAGGTTGCAGTGAGCTGAGATTGAGCCACTGCACTCCAGCCTAGGCAATAGAGCAAGACTCTTTCTCAAAAAAACAAACAAACAACCCAACAAGAAGTCAATAAATGAGAGGAAACAAAAAAAGCGTAATAAAGACAATATAAAATGAAACACAAAATATTAAACACATCAAATTTAATTAAACTAAATGTAAAAGGATTAGAAACTCAGTGAAAGGGAAGATTAACAAACTAGATTTTTAAGATACAAGGAAAAAATCTAACTATATGCTGTTTATAAAAGAAATATGTAAGACATAATACAAAAATGTTGAAAGTAAAAGGATGAGAAAAGTCATGCTATATGCACACACACACACACACACACACACACACACACACACGGCAAAGAAAACCTAACATAGTTAAAACTAATTTTAAAAAGCATCATAGTTTATGTTGATTAAAGTGCAATCCACCAAAAATTATATAAAAGTGTTAAATGTTTCATAATCAGGCCTCAAAAGAAACAAAATTCTGACAATGACAAGGAGAAATCATAAAACTGCAATTTTGGTGGAATATTAGAATAAGCACACAGAATTCGGTAAAGCCCAAAAAAAGATTTAAACAGTGAGAATACTGACACAGAATGCTGTAACTAACAATGAAAGAATACTCATTCTTTTAGAATACATGAGATATTTATAAAAACTGACCATATACTAGACCATAAAACTAGTTGCCACAAATATAACAAACTGGTATCATACAGAGCTATGTTCTCTGATCATTCAATTAGGTCAAAATCACAAAAGAATATCTAGAAATTTTCATGATTGAAAATTTAAGACAAAAACAATTTCTTAAATAGCCCAAAGGCCTAAGAAGAAATCAGAATGAACTTCAGTCATTCTGAAACAAATCTTGAAAATGCTTCCTATTGATCATGGTAAACTTGTTCCCCCAGCTAACAATTGAGAAGTCACAGACTACAGAAGAGAGGATGTAGAAGGCCTTGTGACCCTAGATGCATTGAGAAGAGATGACTAACTGGCTAAGAGAGAAAGAGAAGATAAAATCATTTGGGGAAGTTGTAAGAGACTGCAACTAAGTTGAAGAAATAAGACAGACTTTTGTTGTTGTTGTTGTTGCCCAGGCTGGACTGCAATGGCACAATCTCAACTTACTGCAACCTCCGCCTTCAGGGTTCAAGTGACTCTCCCACTTCAGCCTCCCGAGTAGCTGGGATTCTGGTATTACAGGCATGTGCCACCACACCCAGCTAATTTTCTATTTTTAGTAGAGATGAGGTTTCTCCAAGTTAGTCAGGCTGGTCTTGAACTCCTGACCTCAGGTGATCCACCTGCCCTGGCCTCCCAAAGTGCTGTGATTATAGGCATAAGCCTCTGCACCCAGCCAAGATACACATTTTTTTAAAAATACCCATATAGTCAAGACAATTCTAAGCAAAAAGAACAAAGCCAGAGGTATCATGCTACCTGACTTCAAACTATACTACAAGGCTACAGTAAACAAAAGAGCAGGGTACTGGTACAAAAACAGATATATAGACCAATGAAATAGAAAAGAGGCCTCAGAAATAACACCACATGTCTACAACCGTCTGATCTTGTACAAACCTGACAAAAACAAGCAATGGGGAAAGGATTCCCTATTTAGAAAACGGTGTTGGGAAAACTGGCTAGCCATATGCAGAAAACTGAAATTGGACCCCTTCCTTACACCTTATATAAAAATTAACTCAAGACAGATTAAAGACTTAAATGTAAGACCTAAAAACCACAAAAACCCTAGAAGAAAACCTAGGCAATGTCATTCAGGAGATAGGCATGGGCAAAGACTTCATGACTAAAACACCAAAAGCAATGGCAACAAAAGTCAATATTGACAAATGGGATCTAATTAAACTAAAGCGCTTCTGCACAGCAAAAGAAACTACCATCAGAGTAACGAGGCAACCTATAGAACAGGATAAAATTTTTACAATCTATACAACTGACAAGGGCTAATATCCAGAATCTACAAAGAACGTAAACAAATTTACAAGAAAAAAATCAAGCCCATTAAAAGTGGGTGAAGGATATGAACAGACATCTCTTAAACGAAGACATTTATGCAGCCAATAAACATATGAAAAAAGTTCATCATCACTGGTAATTACAGAAATGCAAATCAAAACCATAATGAGATACCACTGCATGCCAGTTAGAATGGAGATCATTAAAAAGTCAGGAAACAACAGATGCTGGAGAAGATGTGGAGAAATAGAAACACTTTTACACTGCTGATGGGAGTGTAAATTAGTTCAACCATTGTGGAAGACAGTGTGGCGATTCCTCAAGGACCCAGAACCAGAAATACCATTTGACCCAGCAATCCCATTACTGGATATCTATTCAAAGGTTTATAAATCATTCTACTTTATGACTTGGAACCAACCCAATGCCCATCGATGACAGACTGGATAAAGAAAATGTGGCACATAAACACCATGGAATACTATGCAGCTATAAAAAAGGGTGAGTTCATGTCCTTTGCAGGGACATGGACGAAGCTGGAAGCCATTTCTCAGCAAACTAACAAAGAAACAGAAAACCAAACACCACATGTTGTCATTCACAAGTGGGAGTCAAACAATGAGAACACATGGACACAGGGAGGGGAAAATTGCACACCGGGGCCTGTTGGGGAGTGGGGGGTTAGGGGATTAGGAGAATAGCATTAGGAGAAATATTTAATGTAGCTGACGGGTTGATGGGTGCAGCAAACCACCATAGCACACGTATACCTGTGTAACAAATCTGCATGTTCTGCACATGTATCCAAGAACTTAAAGTATAAAAAGGAAAGAAAAAAATGCTACATATAAACAGCATTTAACTAAACAATCAAAGAAAAATGCAGAAGCTGAAAATACATATAAAAAAAGAAAAGGTGAAAATTAGTGAGTGAAGCATCTATCTCAAGAAGTTAGAAAAAGAACATCAATATAAACCCAAAGAAAGCAGAAGACAGTAAATAATAAACATTAAAAAGTGAGGGTCAACAGTGCCCTCATATTTGTTCTTTATAAAGACTAACAATATATTTCAACTGTCTGGTAAGACTCATTAAGATGAGAAAAGGTACAAAAATCTAGCCATTGAAAAAAGTTTACATCTACTACCAATGATATAGACATTTTAAAAATTATACAAGGTATTCTGAATAACTTTATATCAAAAAATTTGAATATATTTCTACTAGAATAAAATTTTTAAAAGTCAGTGTAAGAAGGCCAGGTGCAGTGGTTCATACCTGTAATCCCAGCACTTTGGGAGGCTGAGGTAGGGAGAATCACCTGAGGTCAGGCATTCAAGACCAGTCTGGCCAACATGGTGAAACCTTACCTCTACTAAAAACACAAAAATTAGCTGGGTGCAGTGGCAGGTGCCTGGAATTCCAGCTCCTCAGGAGGCTGAAGCAGGAGAATCACTTGAATCCAGGAGGCGGATATTGTAGTGAGCCGAGATTCTGCCACTGCACTCCAGCCTGGGTGATAAAACAAGACTCCATCTCAAAAAAAAAAAAATCAATGTAAGAAGAAACAGAAAACTTCAATAGTCTCATAGACAATAAATTACAACAGTAATTTTAAAACTTAATAAAGAAAATATTTCAAGCACAGATAGCTTCATAAGTTCTCCAAATATTCCTGAACTAATTCTAATCTTAAGTACTTGCAGAGAGAGAGAATAAAAAAGAAAACTCCCTATGTCATTTTAATTGGCTAACCTAACCTTGATTCTAAAACCTGAAAAGAATATTATAAGAAAGAAAAACTGTAGGCAACCTTATGACCATATATATACAAATCTGAACAAAATATTAGCAAACAAAATCCATTAGTACATAGTTATGAAGAAGTTGAGTTTAATTCAGGATTTCAACGTTGGTTTAAGACTAGAAAATCTATTTAAGTCAACAACATTACAAGACCAAAAATCAAAATAAAACAGCCATCTCAATGAATGCAGAAAAAGCATTCAATAATAATTCAACTATTTATAATTTAAAAACAAAATACTTAGTAAACCAGTAACAGAGACTTCCACAATAAAGAAAGACATTTTTAAAAAACCCAAAACTTACAGAACATATATTTAAGAATAAAATGTTGAAAGTTTTAACTTTAAAGAAACAAACATCACCACTTCACATCATAGTATTTAACACTGTACTGGAGATACTAGCCAATACAATAAATTATTTTTTTTTTAAATTGACAGAAAAAAACTACATTGTTATTATTCACAAATTACATGATTACATGTAGGAAAAAAGAATCTATAGATATGTTATTAGTTTACTTATTCTTATGGAAATAAAGATCATTGTACAAAAATCAATTTTTTTATAATGAGTATTTTGTTTCTGTATAAAAATTGATTATATTTGTATATAAAACAACAGTTAGAATTTTTGGAAAGGACACCATTTTTAAGAACATTAAAAAATATCAAGGACTAATAATAAATCTACAAACAATATGCTAGTCTTCCTTGATGGAAACTTAAAAAGTTTATGTACTTAACCTAAATGATGAGGACACTTGTTTTCAAAAATTCAGAGATTCAACAGTGTAATCATAATTCAATACAATCTTAACTAAAATTCCAACAGGTTCATTGGTTTTCATTTATTTATTTTAGTGGAACTTTACAAGCTGATTTTCAAATTTGTGTAGATATACAAAGGGCCAAAAAGTAGCCAAGAAAAAATTTTTAAATGTACAGCTTTCCCTACATGGCAGACTATATAAAGGCAGTACTTCAGAGACATAGGGAAAATATTCTGTTAATAAATGTTGCTGAGATAATCTGGTATAATATGCAATATAAATAAACAAATGAACAAACCTGAATTATACTCTACATACAAAATCTATTTCAGGAAGTTTTAAGAATTAAATATAAAAGGAAGAACAAAAAATTTTAGAATGTAACACAGAATACTTTCAAAATTTTGAAATAGAAAAAATTCCTTAAATAAGATACAGAAAGTACTAACTATAAGGCTGATAAATTTAAGTATATTAAAATTAGGCATTCTAACCACCAAATTCATCATTCAATGTGTGAAACAGCAAACCACAGAGAAGAAATATTTGAACCACTTATAACTGACAACAGATTTGATCTAGAACATATAAAGTCCTAAAAATCATTAAACTAAAGCAAATAACCAAATGGAAAACAAGCAAAAACGTCAAAAGAGAAAATCCAAATGGTCAACCATACATATGGAAAAGTGCACACCTCGTAAGTCTTTGGGAAAATTAAAGCAAAAATGAGATTCAACTATAAATGACCAAATTGGTAAAAATTTAAAAATGTGACAATTTTAAGTACTGATGAATATGTGAAGGAATAAGAACTATCATATTGTAGGTATAAGTATGAATTAAGGTAAGCCCTCTGGAAAATAGTTGGGCATTACCTGGTATAGATTAAGATATCCAAGTCAATGACCCAACAAATTCTACTTCTAGAAAACATCCTAAATAAAAGTGCATACATGCATACAGAACATATATAGAAGAAAGTCTGTAGGATTGCTGTTTGCGATAATCAAGGATCAGAAACGATTCGGGTATCTATCAATAGAATGGGGAAATAAACTGATCTATAGACAGACAATGGAATATCATCCTGAAATAAAAATTAGTGAATTACAGCTATATTTTATAACATGAATGAATATTAAAAACGTAATAAAAAACTAAACTACGTATTTTGGGTGGGCATAGTAGCTCACACCTGTAATCCCAGCACTGGGAGGCCGAGGCAGTTGAATCATCTGAGGTCAGGAGTTTGAGACCAGCCTAGCCAAAATGGTGAAACCCTGCCTTTACTAAAAATACAAAACCTAGCCTGACTTCAAGTGATCTGTCCCCCTCAGCTTCCCAAAGGGCTGGGATTACAGGCGTTAGCCACCAGGCTCGGCGTAGATGGTCAAACTCTAAACAAAATTATGCAATTATATCATTAATCTGGACAGTAATAGTTTGGTGGGTTGCTGTGGTTGAGAAAGAGCATGCTAAGTAATTTCGGGATGGCAGACAACGTTCTCGTTTTTGTCCAGAGTGGTAATTACAAAGCTGTTTATTTTCTAAGGTTTTAAAATCTCATTCATTTATGTTACATGTACTTTGTCATAGTAGTATACTTCACAAAAGTTTTAAGAAAAAAAGGTCAACAAAACTTAGAACAATGGTCATTCTAAGGGGAGGGAGAGATCAAATTGAGGAAGGCACATTGTTTAGCTTCAAAGGTTACCAGGCTGTGATGTCTGATTTCTTTTTCAAGACAGAGTCTGGCTCCATCACCCAGGATGGAGTGCAGTTGCTCCATCTTGGCTCACTGCAACCTCCACCTCCCAGGTTCAAGTGATTCTTCTGCCTCAGCCTCCAGAGTAGATGGGACTACAGGCGTATGCCACCATGCCCACCCAGCTAATGATCCGCCCACCTCTGTCTCCCAAAGTGCTGGGATTACAGTTGTGAGCCACCACATCCAACTGATGTCTGATTTCTTAAACTGACCAGCGGATATGCTTCTGCTCATTTTATTACTATATTTTATAGGTGTATTGTATTATTTTATATGTAGAATATCATCAAAAGTACAATTGATAAAAAAATTTCATACACTGAAATTCATTGAAATTAAAAACTTTCACACTTCAAATGACACCATCAAGTAAAAAGATAATCCATAGGAAGGGAGAAAGTATTTGTAAATCAGATAGCTAATTATTTTAAAAATCCAGAATACATAAAGAACTCTTTCAATTCAATAACAAGAACATTAATGACACTATCATTTTTTTTCTTTGGGGGTTTTAAGGAGCAGAGAGTTTAATAGGCAAGAAAGAAGGAAAAAGAAAGAAGCAGCTCCCCTATACAGAGACAGAGGGAGGGGGGCTCCAAAGCCGAGAGAGGAGACCCCAAGTGTGGAAGATAACAGCCAGTTTTCTGAGTAGGCAGGGGGAGGTGGTGTCTGATTTGCATAGGGCTAAGGGGATTGGTTTGACCAGGCATGTTATTCATGTAGTGCGTGAAAAAAACTGGCTCTCCCACCTTAGCCTTTTAAAATGCAAATACAGGGCGCCATGTTTTATACACATGGGGATATGTGGGGGCAGCCATGTTGACAGGCACATGTGGAGTGTGTCCATGGGTGGTTCAGTTTGCCCCACCACTTGGAGTTTGATGATTTCACACCAACGAAGGCTGTACCTTGGATTTTCCTGGCCCATGCACCAAAATGACACAGCTCTGATGAGTGGAGGAACACCAGGGCTCTTGTCTCATGCAAAGTGGATAAAACAACATGGACACATGTGGAGTGGTTTTAAGAAGTGAAGAGTTTAACAGACAAGAAAGAAGGAAGCAGCTCCCCTGTACAGAGACAGTGGGAAGGGGGCTCCAAAGCCAAGAGAGGAGACCCTGATACTATCTTAAAACTTTTTTTTGGGCTGGGCGCGGTGGCTCAAGCCTGTAATCCCAGCACTTTGGGAGGCCAAGGCGGGTGGATCACGAGGTCAAGAGATCGAGACCATCCTGGTCAACATGGTGAAACCCCGTCTCTACTAAAAATAAAAAACTTAGCTGGGCACGGTGGCGCGTGCCTATAATCCCAGCTACTCGGGAGGCTGAGGCAGGAGAATTGCTTGAACCCAGGAGGCGGAGGTTGCGGTGAGCCGAGATCGCGCCATTGCACTCCAGCCGGGGTAACAAGAGCGAAACTCCGTCTCAAAAAAAAAAAAAAGAACTTTTTTTTCTTTTAGCAAACTTTTTTTTCTTTTTGA
>JAPYYA010005422.1:0-10795 GCA_028533165.1 Leontopithecus rosalia | reverse complement strand
ACATGCACACAAATGTTCATTGCAGCACTGTTTACAATAGCAAAGACCTGGATCCAACCCAAATGCCCATCGATGATAGACTGGACTGGGAAAATACGGCACATATACACCATGGAATATTATGCCGCAATCAAAAATGATGAGTTTGTGTCCTTTGTAGGTTCATGGATGAATCTGGAGAACATCATTCTCAGCAAACTGACACAAGAACAGAAAATGAAACACCGTATATTCTCACTCATAGGTGGGTGATGAACAATGAGAACACATGGACACAGGGAAGGGAGTACTACACACTGGGGTCTATTGGGGGGAATAGGAGAGGGACAGCAGGGGGGGAGCTGGGGAGGGATAGCATGGGGAGAAATGCCAAATGTGGGTGAAGGGGCAGAAGGCAGCAAAACATACTGCCACATGTATACCTATGCAGCTATCTTACATGTTCTGCACATGTACCCCAAAACCTAAAATGCATTTAAAATAAAAGAAAAGAAAAAAAAGAAGAACGTAATAAAAAAAAGATTTAAACCTTTTCAAACAATAATTCACTAAGATATAATAGCAATGGGCATTTTCACTTATTGATAATAATCTTAAAACTTAAATACAGAAGGTGTGTTGACTTTTAATGTGAAATGTACTTAGTATAATTGTCAAAGCCCTCTAAGGGCCTTCCAGAAAATAACTATGATGCTACACACACACACACACACACACACACACACACACACACACACATTATAAGCACATGGATACATACATACATTTATATATATATATGAATGTTTTGTCATCAGCTTTATTATTATTATACTTTATGTTCTTGGGTAAATATGTAGAAGGTGCAGGTTTATTACATAGGTATATACATGCCGTGGTGGTTTGCTGCATCCATCACCCTGTCATCTACATTAGGTATTTCTCCTAATATTATCCCTCTCCCATCCCCCTACCCCTGCTATCCCTCCCCTAGGCTCCCACTGCCTGACAGGCCCGAATGTGTGATGTTCCCCTTCCTGTGTCCAAGTGTTCTCATTTTTCAATGCCCACTTATGAGTGAGAACATGTGGTGCTTGGTTTTCTGTTCTTGTGTCAGTTTCCTGAGAATGATGGTTTCCAGTTTCATCCATGTCCCTGCAAAGGACATGAACTCATCTTTTTTTATGGCTACATAATATTACATGGTATATACATGCCACATTTCTTGATCCATTTTATCATTGATGGGCATTTGGGTTGGTTCCAAGTCTTTGCCATTGTAAACAGTGCCACAATAATCACACGTTTGCACATGTCTTTATAATAGAATGACTTATAAACCTTTGGGTATATACCCAGTAATGAGATTGCTGGGTCAAATGGTATTTGCATTTCTAGATCCACCGTCTTCCACAATAGTTGTACTAATTTACACTCCCAACAGTGTAAAAGCATTCCTATTTCTCCACATCCTCTCCAGCCTCTGTTGTCTCCTGATTTTTTAATGATCACCATTCTATTTGGCTTGAGAAGGTATCTCAACATAATTTGATTTGCATTTCTCTAATGACCGGTGATGATGAGCCTCTGTTCATGTTTGTTGGCTGCCTTAATGTCTTCTTATTGAAAAGTGTCTGTTCATATCCTTTACCCATTTTTGATGAGGTTGTTTGCTTTTTCCTTGTAAATTTGTTCAAGTTATTTGTAGATTCTGAATATTAACTCTTTGTCAGAAGGGTAGCTTACAAAAATTTTTTCCCATTGGTTGGTTGCTGGTTCACTCTAATGATAGTTTTGGTTGCTGTGCAGAAGTTCTTAAGTTTAATTAGATCCCATTTGTCTCTTTTGGCTTTTGTTGCCATTGTTTTTGGTGTTTTAGTCATGATGTCCTTGCCTATGCCCATGTCCTGAATGATATTACCTGGGATTCTTCCAGGATATTTATGGTGTTAAGTTTTATGTTTAAATCTTTAATCCATCTGGAGTTAATTTTTGGATAAAGTGTAAGAAAGGGGTCCAGTTTCATCTTTTTGCATGTGGCTAGCCAGTTTTCCCAACATCATTTATTAAATAGGAAATCCTTTTCCCATTTCTTGTTTTTGTCCAGTTTGTCAAAGATTAGAGGGTTGTATTTATGTGGCATGATTTCTGAGGCCTCTGTTCTGTTCTGTTGGTCTATATCTCTGTTTTGCTAACAGTACCATGCTGTTTTGATTACTATGGCCTTGTAGTATAGTTTGAAGTCAGCTAGCATGATGCCTCCAACGTTATTTTGTTTTGCTTAGGATTGTCTTGGCTATGTGACCTCTTTCTTGGTTCCATGTGAGGTTTGAGATTTTTTTTTCCAATTTTGTGAAGAAAGTCAATGGTAGCTTGATGGTACCATTTCTTCTGTGGAGAAAGTCAATGGTAGCATTGAAGCTATAAATTACTTTGGGCAGTATGGCCATTTTCACAATATTGATTCTTCCTAACCATGAGCATGGAATGTTTTTCCATCTGTTTGTGTCCTCTCTTATTTCCTTGAGCAGTGGTTTGTAGTTCGCCTTGAAGAGGTCCTTTTTTTCCCTTGTTAGTTGTATACCTAGGTATTTTACTCTATTTGTAGTAATTGAGACTGGAAATTCGCTCTTCATTTGGCTCTCTTTTAGTCTGTTATTGGTGTATAAGAATGCTTGTGATTTCTGCACATTGATTTTGTATCCTGCAATTTTGCTGAAGTTGTTTATCAGTTTAAGAAGATATTGGGCTGAGATGATGGGGTCTTCTAAATATACAATCATGTTGTCTACAAATTGAGACAATTTGACTTTCTCCTTTTCTAACTGAATACACTTTATTTCTTTTTCTTGCCTGACTGCTCTGGCTAGACCTTCCAATACTATACTGAATAAGAGTGGAAAGAGAAGGCATCCTTGTCTAGTGCCAGATTTCAAAAGGAACGCTTCCAGTTTTTGCCCATTCAGTATGATATTGGCTGTGGTTGGTCATAAATAGCTTTTATTATTTTGAGATATGTTCCATCGATACCTAGTTTATTGAGAGTTTTTAGTATAAAATAGCTGTTGAATTTTGTCAAAGGCCTTCTCTGCATCTACTGAGATAATCACGTGGTTTTTGTCTTTGGTTCTGTTTATGTGGTGATTACATTATAGACTTGTGTATGTTGAACCAGCCTTGTACCCCCAGGATGAAGCCTACTTGATCATGATGGATAAGCTTTTTGATGTGCTGTTGCAACAGTTAGCCAGTATTTTATTCAAAATTTTTGTATCAGTTTTCATCATGGGTATTGGCCTGATTTTTGTTGTTGTTGTTGTTGTTAAGTCTCTGCCAGGTGTTGGTATCAGGATGATATTGGTCTCATGAAATCATTTGGGAAGCGTATCCTCTTTTTAGATTGCTTACAATAGTTTCAGAAGGAGGGGTACCAGCTCCTCTTTGTACATCTGATAGAATTCGGCTGTGAACCCATCTGGACCTGGGCTTTTTTTGGTTGGTAAGCTATTAATTGCTGCCTGAACTTCAGCCCTTGTTATTGGTCTATTCAGGGTTTCAACTTCTTCCTGGTTTAGAATTGGGAGGGTGCAAGAGTCCAGGAATTTATCCATTTCCTCCAGGTTTATTGGTTTATGTGCATAGAGTTGTTTGTAGTAATCTCTGGTGGTAGCTTGTATTTCTGTGGAATCAGTGGTGATTTCCCCATTATCATTTTATTGTTTTCTTTTAATTGCATCTATTAGATTCTTCTCTCTTTTCTTTTTTGTTAGTCTGGCTAGTGGTCTCTTTTATTGATCTTTTCAAAAAACCAGCTCCTGGATTTATTGATTTTTTTTGAAAAGTTTTTGTGTCTCTATCTCCTTCAATTCTGCTCTGATCTTAGTTATTTCTTGTCTGCTGCTAGTTTTTGAGTTTTTTTTATCTTGCTCCTCTAGCTCTTTCAATTTTGATGATAGAGTGTTGGTTTTAGATCTTTCCTTACTTTTTATATGGGCATTTATTGCTATAAATTTCCCTCTAGACATTACTTTAAATGTATCCCAGAGATTTTGGTATGTTGTGTCTCGTTCTTGTTGAATTTGTAGAACATCTTTATTTCTGTCTTCATTTCATTGTTTATCCAGTCAGTGCCTTGTAATCCCAGCACTTTGGGAGGCCGAGGCAGGTGGATCACAAGGTCAAAAGATCAAGACCATCCAGGTCAACATGGTGAAACCCCGTCTCTACTAAAAATACAAAAAATTAGCTGGGCATGGTGGCACGTGCCTGTAATCCCAGCTACTCAGGAGGCTGAGGCAAGAGAATTGCCTGAACCCAGGAGGCGGAGGTTGCTGTGAGCCGAGATCGCGCCATTGCACTCCAGCCTGGGTAACAAGAGCGAAACTCCGCCTCAAAAAAAAAAAAAAGAATCAGTTGTTCAGTTTCCAGGATCTTTTGCAATTCTAGGTTACTTTCTTAATCCTGAGTTCTAATTTGACTGCTCTGTGGTCTGAGAGACTGTTATGATTTCCATTCTTTTGCACTTGCTGAGGAGTGATTTACTTGCAATTAGTTGGTCAATTTTAGGATAGGTGTGATGTGGTGCTGAGAAGAATGTATATTTGTGGACTTGGGGTGGAGAGTTCTGTAGATGTCTATTAGGTTTGCTTGGTCAAGATCTGAGTTCAAGTCGTGGATATCCTTATTAATTTTCTGTCTCATTGATCTGTCTAATGTTGACAGTAGAGTGTTTAAGTCTCCCATCATTATTGTGTGGGAGTCTAAGTCTCTTTGCTGGTCATTAATAACTTGCTTTATGTATCTAGTGCTCCTGTATTTTAATATTAGGACATAAATATCTACCTAAAAGGTTTTGGTGAGGTTAAAAATAAATAGTTTATGTAAATCACTTTGTACAGTACACAGCAAGGCTGTAAGTAGTTGATTGTTCATTCTTTTGCATTTCTTATCATTATTGTTATTATTAATTGTATTAATCCCAAGAAGGACACCCAGATGTTCAGGTGGAGAACTCTGAAAATTTTGACATTTCTGATGTAAAAAATGTCATGATAACTTTTCCCAGGATTAAGCTCAGAAAGGATTGCTTTGCTTCTTAAGGATATATTAAGTGTGAAATAAGTCCAGTTGGCATTTTACAATATTTTTATGCTTTTCAAAGAAATAAAATATGTTTTCCTTTCTTCATTTAGGAAATCATGGAAAAGTATGGACCAAAGAAATCAAGAGGATGTGGAGTGACTCTGTAAAATGACACTTTCAAATGTTATATCTCATTTTCAAATAGAAGTCTGTTACAGAGAAGAGGATGATGTAAATACAGGAAATGATCATAAAGCAATTTAAAAACAGTTTTTAAATAATACCATTTTAAAACTTGCTATTTTCTTATATTCTGAAATGGGCTTTAGAAGAGGTGAACCCAGCAAATGCATTTTAATGCATTAAGTGCTATTTTAGTTTTACAAGGATACTCATCTAAGAGTTTGGAAGTTCTGTGATGGGGCAGGGTTTGGTCTCCTGGAAAACAGAAAGTGTCATCTCTTTACCATTAGCGACATAAAGTCACAGGCTTCATTTTACACGTTTCAGCCATTGGTGCTTTTTCCTTTTTTTTTTTTTTTCAATTGAGACGGAGTTTCGCTCTTGTTACCCAGGCTGGAGTGCAATGGCGCGATCTCAGCTCACGCAACCTCTGCCTCCTGGTTCAGGCAATTCTCTTGCCTTAGCTTCCTGAGTAGCTGGGATTACAGGCACGCACCACCATGCCCAGCTAATTTTTTGTATTTTTAGTAGAGACAGGCTTTCACCTTGTTGACCAGGATGGTCTCGATCTCTTGATCTTGTGATCCACACACCTCGGCATCCCAAAGTACTGGGATTACAGGCGTAAGCCACCGCACCCAGCCCGGTGCTTTTTTCAGACCACCATCATGGCTTTTTAGAAATCAAGTTTACATAAGTTTAAGCAATAGATGCAAACTTGAAAAAATAGTTTTAAGTTGATTATATTCTATAAATCATAATATGTGTGTGTGTGTGTGTGTGTGTATCTATATATATTTTAAGACTGAGTTTTGCTGTTGTTACTCAGGCTGGAGTGCAATGGCGTGATCTCAGCTCACTACAACCTCCCCTCCTGGGTTCAGGCAATTCTCCTGCCTCAGCCTCCTGAGTATCTGGGATTACAGGCACGTGCCACCGTGCCCAGCTAATTTTTTGTATTTTTAGTAGAGACGGGGTTTCACCATGTTGACCAGGATGGTCTTGATCTCTTGACCTCGTGATTCACCCGCCTCGGCCTCGCAAAGTGCTGGGATTACAGGCTTGAGCCACCACTCCCGGCCATAAATCATAATATATTTTTAAGGTCTGTAAGAGAACTTAGTGTTTACATAAACACTTCAGTGTATATTGTGAGGAATTGGGAAATAGCTTGAGATTTTATAGAGTCACATCCTAACTTACTAGTTTTGTACCTTTGGAAAATCACATTGTTCTACTGTATACAATTGGAGAATACCTGATAAGCATCAGATAGACTTAAAACTAGACAATAGTTAAAATTCTGTTGTGATTACATCACTGATAAAATTAAACAGATACTAGATATGTATTTCCCAAATGGTGACACCGGTTCTTATTATTCTGTTGAACAAAGCACACCAAGGTAAAAAAGAGATGCAGTATTAATAAGATTTATATTTTCATTTTTACATATTTACTTATATATCCGAATCGTCATGGTTTTTAACTGGGTGTCAGAATAAACATACACTTGAATTTTCACATAACTTTAAATATAGACATGAATACAGAAGTTCATTTTCCATCTTCGCCAGTTACTATTTTCTGTGGTAGAAGCAAATAATGTACAGAGATTATACACATGGACTTTAGAGTCAGACTACTACTTAGCCCCTTCTCACACATGAAATCCTGCAAAAAATTACTTGTTTTTGAAGCCTGAGTTTATTCATTTGATTACTGGAGGACAATAATAATATCAGACTCATAGAAGTTTTGTGAGAATTTAGATATGTTCATGTAGGGGCTTATTATCAAACCTGGTATATATCAAATAATATAAAATGGTAATTGTTAGTATTATTTTATATGACCTCATGAAGTACATGATTGTAACCACCATAAGCTTGAAAAACTCATGACTGTCATTTTATTATGATCCTCATTATTTTAGTTGCTAAATATATTGTTTTATTATTTGTCTATTTAGACTACAGAAATATACATATATTTTTTCATTCCACAGACACATATATTTTATATGTCATATTACAATTTTGAGAATATAGTTTTCAAAAAGTTTTATTTCATGTTTATATTTTAAGATAAGGCAGATAAATAAGTCATGTAAAATTGACTTCTATTTATACATTTTAAAGGACTGTTAATTTCTTGTCTTTATATAGTAGAAGTCTTTGTATTTTGAGTAGCTTTACTGTGATTATAAGACTTTATAATTCAAGTAACATATGTTAATGAACTTAAGTGATATTTGCATACCAACTCATTTAATTATGATATTCATAATCAAGTAAAATAATTTCAGGTAACTGTAGCTTTAATGAATGTAGTGAATTAGCTCTAATTTGCAAATGAGTGCTTTTAAATAATGCTTTTAAAATTTGACTTGATTTAGAAAAAACATTGATAATTCTCTTATAAGTTTAAAGAAATATCAGAAGCTGCTGACAAGTTAAATTCAACTACATTCCTTCATTTTTGAATAAAAAATTTTAAAATGCCTTATTGACCTATTTTATAATAAAGATATAACAAATAATAACAGTAGACTCTATGTTAATTATTCAAATGAATGACTGACTAGGTCTTTTAAATGATAACATTCCAATTTCTAATTAGTAACCATCTCATCTATAAAAGCATATCTGAAAAATAAATTATGAGTTACTATATAATTTAAATTTCCTAGAAATTGGATCCAATATATGTATGAATATAATTGTACTGGCTTCTTGCATCCAATGTATAAAGGAATTTAAAATCAACCAATAGTTCCTAATTGTTTTTGAAAAGTAATCACCTATTAAAGTGGAAGTAAGATAATTTTTAAGACTATCATGTCTGAGTAAAGTCAAGTCTTTCTCTCAATCCGGAACCAGTTTCTCTGTAACAATTGCCAAATTATTTAACTTATCTAATACTCACTTTTCACATCTTTAATATAGCAACAATAAGAGGATCTGACTTCTGTATTTATTGAATTATGTAATCTTATTCCAGGCAATCATTAAGAAAAATAGAAATGCTCAGTAAAATTTAACTATTATCCTTATCATTATTATTATTTGCTCAAAGAAAAAATAGTATCTTTACAAATATACTCCTTGAGTAACACCCTCACTATTATAAAATTCATTCCTGCTTAAGGAAAACATTACAGGTTATGGCAGACCTATAGGAACCAACAGTGGTTAAGTAATCTGTAGACACTCAGAACAGTCACATGAACCTTGTGGCTTTCCAAGCATGAGACTGACATAAAATATTTTTGGTCTGACCTAAGTATCATTATAGAAGCTTGGAATTCTTATGTAACAAGCATGTGTCCCATAAAATTTGTATGACTTATCACCCTCTCACTTCCTCACTGTGAAACACGATTTCAATACATCCAGTCTCTTGTAACCTTGCTCAGATTTTCCTCTACTCCAGTGTTGAACCCATTCTGCAATCAAGCATAACCGTAGAGGAAAAATCCAGATTTCTGTACTCAGGAGAGAAGTTAAAAGTGATTTATAATGTAATCAAATGCCCCCAAATTTGTTCAATGCCAAAATTATAAGAAGCTGAAGTATAAATTCATTTGAGAGTGATTTACTGCCAGGCAAGAACACCTAAATTATGATAATACTTTCTTATCCTATTTTAAAAATGTATCCCATAAAGAACTATTTTAAAATCTATTGTTAGCAAACGTAGAGATTTAAAAACTTGAAGGTTTTCTAAAAGTTTAACATTAAACTTTTATGAACATTGTTCTCCCATAAACATTGTCAAAGAAACTTTTATGAACATTGTTCTCCCATAAACATTGTCAAAGAAACAGGGCTAATTATAAGTTCCATTTGTACAAAGTGAGCTTTTTGAGGCATATTTTGCATACAGAGACTAAAGGTGACCTAGCTCTGATGAACAATGGACCTATGTTGTATAGAAAAATAATAAAGAAAGAGAAATTACTCGGGGTCTGTGTTGCTTTAGTCTTCCGTGTCCAGGAGGGGGATTTTCAGAGATTAAACTCAGTGAATATCAATTCTTTGAATCTGATGCATTATATACATGAACATGGACAGTAAATTCAGAAGATATCTTATAGATACTGACACAAAGCTACTGACAGAATGACAAAGTTATTAAAAAAAAAACAAGGATTTTATATTCAAACTGACACTGGCTTCCTTACTTTTAGTCTTTAAACCTGTAATAACTATCCTAGATGGTTTTCTGAACACACTATAAAAGTACTCAGCTATAGAGATCACTTTTAAAGAGAAATGATAAATTCTGGTTTTAGAGAAGAATAGAGCCATTGCTGGATAGTTTGTCATGTGGCTGAGAAATTATGACTCATAAATAAGGGCAGGTGGCCATAGCAATTGACATGAAATATGTGGAGCCATGTGCACAGGCTCAAATATAACTCCACCGTCAATAAATGCCAGGACATTGGGTAAGTTACTTAGCTCCTCTGTGCCTAGGTTTCTATAGTGGAATACTGAGAGAACCTATTACAATTTTTACGATGAGAAACAACTGAGTCGACTATTTCAAAGTACTTAGAATATTATCTTGGACAAAACAGCAGCTATGAAACTGTAAATTTAAAAAAAGTTATCATGTAACTTATTGTCTGTATATGGAGAGAAGGAATCTTAGAAGAGAGTATGATTGTTTCAAAAGCTAAATTCCTTTCCACAGGGAAATACTTGGTATTAATGTAATAAAAACAAAACACAAACAAAAAGACTTCCATACTAACTACAGTTAAGAGGAAACTACTGAGTCTGTTTCTCTATACCACACTCTCATTTGACCCTCACATAGGCTATTACTTTAATGTGTTTAACAAATATTTTTGCAAAACTGACATAATTGCTTTGTATGTTTTAAATTTACAAAAATGCTATAGTATCATATACAAGTTTTGTACTTCCTTCAGTAATTATGGTACTATTAATATTTGTCAATATTGCTGTCTATATCTGTAATCCATTTCCTCTACCCATTTAGTCATATACTTCATGGTGTAAATTCAGTTCATTTTACCCATTTAACTCTCCAAGTATAGACATAGAGTTTGCCCAACATTTTTTTTTCTTTTTCTTCTTATTGCATTTTAGGTTTTGGGGTACATGTGCAGAACATGTAAGATAGTTGCATAGGTACACACGTGGCAGTGTGTTTTGCTGCCTTCTGCCCCTTCATCCACATTTGGCATTTCTCCTCATGCCATCCTTCCCCCACTTCCCTCGCACTGTCCCTCCCCTATTTCCCTCAATAGACCTCAGTGTGTAGTACTCCATTCCCTGTGTCCATGTGTTCTCATTGTTCATCACCTGCCTATGAGTGAGAACATATGGTGTTTCATTTTCTGTTCTTGTGTCAATTTGCTGAGAATGATGTTCTCCAGGTTCATCTTGTCCCTACAAAGGACACGAACTCATCATTTTTAATTGCTGCATAATATTCCATGGAGTATATGTGCCACATTTTCCCAGTCCAGTCTATCATCAATGGGCATTTGGGTTGGTTCCAGGTCTTTACTATT
>JAPYYA010005421.1:0-10797 GCA_028533165.1 Leontopithecus rosalia | reverse complement strand
AAATGCCCATCCATGATAGACTGGACTGGGAAAATGTGGCACATGTACACCATGGAATATTATGCAGCAATCAAAAGTGATGAGTTCGTGTCCTTTGTAGGGACATGGATGAATCTGGAGAACATCATTCTCAGCAAACTGACACAAGAACAGAAAATGAAATACCGCATATTCTCGCTCATAGGCGGGTGATTAAAAATGAGAACACATAGACACGGAAGGGAGTACTACACACTGGGGTCTATTGGGGGGAATAGGGGAGGGACCGTGGGGGTGGAGCGGGGGAGTGATAGCCTGGAGAGAAATGCCAAATGTGGGAGAAGGGGAAGAAGGCAGCAAAACACACTGCCACGTGTGTACCTATACAACTATCTTGCATGTTCTGTACATGTACACCCAAACCTAAAATGCAATTAAAAAAAGTCTTACTTATTTGAAGTTTTCATTCAACTGAATGATGCCACTGATTACTTTCTATTTATAATAAATCTGTTAATCACTACAGGAAACACAAACATAAGTAAGATCATCTATAATCTTAAAATGCTCAGATACTAGCTGGCATGAATTTTTAGGTGGATTGATAAGGTGGGGTCTAAGGAAGGCTGATAAGTAAAAAACTGTAAAAATAAAAATCAGGACAGGGACGAGTGGCATTTAAAAATGTACAAAATGATATGGGAACAAATGAAGACATGATTGCATCTAATTAGGGGATCAAATGTGCTTTCATTAAAGAGGTGGTGAGATATTATTCCACAATTTTGACATGTGACATTCAGGGTTGGGATATAAGACATTCTTTAAGAAATGGAGTAAAATATGCATAGCAAACCAAGAGGCAGAAAGCACCCAGTGTGATGGTGGAGTGATGCTTTGTAGAGAATCTAGCAGATTAGACCATTAAAAGCCTGAAAATGTAGTTTGAACAAAATGATGAAAGTCTTGAATAGGAAGTTGAGGAATTTTGAGTTAATTTTACAGTTAGCTGAGGAGCAATGAATGCTTTTGAGTAGGTCTATACAATATAGAAAGCTTACTGAGGGGAAATTATGCTCATGGCCAGGTGGGAAAATTTAAGTTAGGATGCAGAAGACATAGAGATCAGGTAAAAACCTCTTATAATAGCAGAAGATTGAGTCACTCAAGCCTGAACTTGAGGGCTGGCAGAGGAAACAGAGGAGAATAAAGAGTTTTTTTGTGGAAACTAAAATCAATACAATTCAGCAACTGGCCATAAGGAATAGTAGATAGAGTGGAATCAACGATGATAAAGAGTTCTCAAGCCTGGTTAGAGCTGTTAGAATAAATTAAATATCAGGAAAATAAGTTGCCTTGAGCACAAAAAAAAAGTTGAATGTGTTCTGCTCGTGAGGTAGAAAAAATCAGTGAAGCAGTTGGATGTGTAGGTCACCTGAACTAGAGAGATGATAGGACAGAAGACATGGTCGTAAGAGTCATTTACATAGGAGCGGCAGTTGAAGCTATGGATATAGATATATTTCCTGATAAATAGATTCTAAAAAGAAATGTGAATAAAATCTTAAGGGATATACAAATGTAGTATAATCCATATTGAAGATAAAAGTCATTAGGACATATCTAGCAAATGTCTAAATAGCTCATGTGATAGGTTCACAAAGTTTATTTGTGTGAGTAAAATTCGAGGAAACAACTCAAAGTGTGTCATGTCCATCAAACTAGTGAGCTCTCCCAATAGAAGTCTTTCAGCATAGAAGCTTAAAAACCCTATTCTTGATGCAGTAATAATGCTTAGTTAATTTAGGCAATAATAATCTAAGTAAAACATTGTGTCCTCAGTATGAATTTTGAATGACAGTAAAGTCTACTTGTTAAGAATATAGTTTCTAGAGCCAAAGTGTATGGTTTTGAATTCCTGCCCTGTCACTTACTAGCTTGGTGACTTTGAGCAATTATCTTAACTTCTCTGCTTCTTGGTATCTTCATTATTATTATTACTTTTGAGACAGGGTCTTGCTCTGTCACCGAGGATGGAGTACAGTGGCACGATCTTTGTTCACTGTAACCTTTGCCTTTTGGCTCAAACCATCCTCCCACCTAGGCCACTCAAGTAGCTGGGACTACAAGTGTGCATCACCATGCCTAGATAATTTTTGTATTTTTGGTAGAGATGGGGTTTTACCATGTTGGCCAGGTTCGTCTTGTACTCCTCAGCTCAAGTGATCCACTCGCCTCAGCCTCCCAAAGTGCTGGGATAATAGGCGTGATCACCCACACCTGGCTGTCTCAGTATCTTTAAATGTATAATTGGGAAAAATAATACTACACCAAAGGTTAGTTGTAGTAATTTAAAAAGTTAAAATACACTAAGTATATAAGACAGTTTACTAAGGTTAAAATACACTAAGTATATAAGACAGTTTACTAAGGAGGTTTACTAAGTCCTTAACAAATGTTTGCTGTTATTAAGCTTAGTCACCAGGCCCTAATTGAGTTGGATTGTCTGAGACCTACGGAGAGATCTTTCGATGAATGTTCTCTAAGATATAGATCCACAAGAACAATTCTTAAGGATTTCTGTAACAAATTCTAAAAGAAATAAGTAGTTACTCTTTATCACACTGTCATGCAAACCTTTTTAGCTTTGGCAACTGAAAGATAGCTGTTGTGCCTAGCAGATCAAGTAGGAAGACTACAATATCCAAAAAAGCAGGGGCGTCGTATCAGTGGCAACAGTCTGTTCTGTGATACTTAAGGAATTAATGCCTGCTGCAGTAGGCAGAGAGGCAACCATCAGAATTAGAGAACTACTGTACTTAGCTGAATGGCAGTGATGACTATAGCACCTAATAGAGTAACGCAGATACATTGGGAGTGCAGCATTCATAACGTTTTCTGAAAAAGGATAGGGGCAGTCATTGCAGGGAGACTGAAGTAAATCTTGTCAGCAAATATGATAACAAGATAGTGCAATTCGTGTTTTATTTAGCAATTGTATATATTTAGCAGGCTGACAGAATAAGAGAAGCTGCAAAAGGATACAGAATCAGCCAGATAGAAATGAGGAGAGTATAATATTACAGAAGGCAAAAGAGGAGAAATTCCTGGAAGTATGGAGTTATCAACAGCCTCAAATACTGCAGAAATGTCAAGAAGAATGAATACCAAGAAAGGTGATTGGATTCAGAAATGGGAAACTCATTTGCAGTATCTCATAAAGCAGTTTCAGTAGAGCAGTGGTGTAAAGAGACTGATTGTAAAAAGTATGATTATAAATGGGTAGCGAGAAAGTGAAGTAAACTGGTGTGAAATCTTCTCTGGAGGAAATGTGGAACTATGAAAAATAGACAAGATAGTCCCCTGAAGTGGTGATAGGAATTAATAAATGATTTTTTGGTTTAGAGGAGCTGAGCCGTGTTTGTAGATACAGGAGGGAAACCTGACATAAGGAGATTTTAAAAATTCAAGGGATGGGGGCTGGGTATGGCGACTCAAGGCTGTAATCCCAACACTTTGGGAGGCCAACGTGGGCAGATCATGAGATCAGGAGTTCAAGACCAGTCTGGCCAATATGGAGAAACCCTGTCTCTACTAAAAATACTAAAATAAGCAGGGCATGGTGGCATGTCCCTGAAGTCCCAGTTACTCAGGAGGCAGAGGCAGAATTGCTTGAACCTTGGAAGTGGAGATTGCAGTGAGCCGAGATCGCACCACTGCACTCCAATCTGGGCAACAGAGCAAGTCTCTATCTCAAAAAAAAAAAAATTCAAGGAATAGAAATACTAATAAATAGAATATAATACCAAGGACAGAGGCAGATAAAAGCTTCCTTATTCTCTATGTATCTATTCTAATTGAAAGGAACAGAGTCTCTCACTGACTAGTTCAAGTTATAAGCGTAATGTAAGGAAACATATGCACAAACACATAATGAGGCTCATAAAAAGCCCAAAAGACATTGGTCACATTTCATAGAGACAGGAATTAAAACATATTTCTGAGACTATATTATGGACTTTCAAAGACTATTTTAGAAACCTCTGCAGCATTTTGAATGGATTTTCAATTTAACGTTCAATTATTATTTTAACTCAGGTACTCTTCTGGTTTTTGATTTTTTTGTATCTATTCATTTCATCTTCTATGCATTGATTTTTTACACCATTTAATATATTTCTTATTTGACCTGATGTTAACCAGATTTACTATGCATAACTCACCATACCCCAGTATCTCCCAACTTTTTTTCATGAATTCCTTTTATTTGTGTGTAAGATTGAGATCCTACAAAATTAGCCCCAATTTACTCCAATTTTCTGTGTGCTTATAATTTTGACCCATGAACTTCATTATTTCTCATGGTCCTTCTTGCATTTGTGCCCCCTCTTTATGCATGCTTTCAGTCTTACCTCCCTCTATTAACTATCCTATTCTCTTTGGACTCCTAATTTAAGTTTCTTAACAGATAATTTGATTAGACCAGTTTATCTATATTTGGCCAGAATTATTTATCTTTTGTCACCTTATAGGTTAGTGATGTTTAGGAATGGCTTTTCTTGGTCAAGTTGGTCAAATGATCATTTGTAGTCGAATCTTCTGTATTGGAGTATTGGTTATAGAGAATAATAAAGGGAAACACCATGTGGGCAGAACATAATCAAAAAACAACCGGGGGTCACTTCCTTCAGCAGGAGTCTTGCTGAGGACGATCACACGTAGAATGAACTTTGACCTAGCAGGCATTATGATTGGCTGATTGAGAACATCTGTGAAGTAAACAAATTAACACAGCAAAACTAAATCCATTTCTGAAATGATTCTGTCTTTTCCTCTTTATTTTCATCAATAGTGTCTTAGCTTACATATTATTTTCTTCTCTTATTTGGACCTTTACTAACTTGTCTGTTTCTGATCTTTTCTTCATTATAAACAATCACCCAAAATAATTTTTGAGTTTTATTTTAAAAACACAATAGATAACATAACTCTCCTATTCAATATACTTAATGTCAATGAAAGTTAGCATGTTGAAGTGCAATGTGTATTCTATTCACTTGACATGTTTAGTTGTTTAAAAATGTTCTTCAAGTCATAGATTACTATTATTATCATCCTCCTTTATATACACGGATACTGATACTCAGAAATTTCAAATAATCTGAGCAGATGAATAAAGTTAGTAAGTGTTGAAACTGGAATGTAAACCAATATGTATTGATTCTGATACCAAATCAATATTTATAATTTTAAACTCTATCCTTCACAACTTTCCATTGCCTGCAGAAAGAAGTTCAACATTCCTACAAATTCATACATAGTTCTTCACAATTTTCCTCCAGCCACATTTAGAGGCTGATTTTTTTTCCTCTTTCTCTCATTATGTGGCTACCCTTCAACATAATCGTACTAAACTTCTTGCAGTTTCATAAATATTTCCACTTTAAAAACATATCTCCTGTTTATTACAAACATTCTAGGATGAAAGTATTTAAATAACCAAATTCAAAGTTATTTGTAGTGTGGTTTTTTTTTTAGTACTACAGTAGCTGGAACTACAGTTATGTGGGCTGTAATAGACAGAATTCTATCTTCTCTCTGTAGCCCCAAGGTTTCCATTCTTGGTTACTGAATCAGATTATTAATTTAGGTATGGTTGTGAAGGGATTTTACAGCAGTAATTTAAGTCTCAAGTTAATGGATTTTAATATACGGCGATTTATCTGAGGAGCATGATCCAATCAAGTGAGTCCCTTCTTTCTCTTAAAATATTTAATTGACAAAGTTTGTACATATTAAATGTGTACAACATCATGAGTTGATATGTGCATATATTTTGTAATAATTGTTGTAATCAAATACATTAATACATCTGTCACCACAGATAAGATCCATTATGTTCCCAGAACATAATAGTCTTCGTGGAAGTTTATTCAGTTTGAACATCCTTTACTCCCTCTAAACCCCAGCTCTTAGCACCTACCATTCTGCCCTCTGTTTCTATAAGTTTGACATTTTTAGATTCCACATATAAGTGAGATTATACAATATTTGTCTTTATCTGTCTAGCTTATTTTGGCTGGCATAAAGCAGAACATTTTGTTCAAATAATAGCAGAAAACAATATTGAAAAGCTTCGAAGCAGCAGAAACATTTAATGGACTTCCATTTCTGACTTTGAAGAGGAGGAGGACCATGTACAAGGACCAGAGAGTGGCTTCTAGGAGATAAGAGTGACCCTGACTGACAGCCATTAAGGAAATGTAGACTTAAGTCGTACAACCTCAGGAAGCTAAATTTTACCAACAACTAGAATGAGCTAGGAGTACATATATTCCAAACCCTCTAAACCGGAACTCAGACTGACATTTTGATACCAGCCTTGTAATATGCTGGGCAGAGAAATCAACTATGACATGACAATTTCTGAACTACATAAATGTGGGCAAAAAACAGATTGTTGTGTTAAACCACCGAGTTTGTGGTAACTTGTTATGTAGTAGTAGAAAGCTATCACAGAGTCAAATTAAGTTTTACTAATCAGTTGAACTTCTATAAGACTATAAGATTTTAAGGCTAAAATGAGGCATAAGTCCTCTAAAATGACTTTTTCAGTTTTCTGTCTAGCAAACAATATCTATGTAGATTCTGTTGTTTAATTTCCAGTTTTAGCAATGAAAGTTGCAGTTACAGCAATAATAATGGACTAACATTTTAAAATTTGTTTATAAGCATCCTGAGTGATGAGAAAAATACAGGCTGTCATGGTGGCCAGATTTCATATTTCATTTTCTAGACAGTTGTGTTCCCAGACAAAACAAGGTTTGGCTGCTTGTTCTTGCAGCCCAGGAACAAGATGCATACAGACTGGGAAAGAAGCAAGTTTATTTCTGCAACTGGCTACAGGCAGTAATTCCAAGTGACTCAACAGATCAACTCAAAGCTACGAGTTTCTTCTCCAGTGCTCATATAAATTCAGACCATATGCCTATGTGTGAGAGCACACCTGCAAGCCAAGGTGTGTCACCCTGTTTAATCTTTAGCCAGGGTCTGGGGTCTGAAAAATTGCTTTAGAGCCTTGTAAGAATTCCTTAATCTAAAGTGGATCCTGGTACAAGGTGTACAAGATGTGTTAGAATGTTTCCATTATTTTAATCAAACTAAGTTCTGAGGAAACCCAGGTGGGGTCTTAAATGCCTATTTTTTTTTACATTCTAGCCTTTGTTCTTAGGTGTCATTTTCTTTAGTTCATTAGTATTTAACTTATACTTTTATCAGAGTTACTGTAGGGTGTTGGTGAAGGCTTTCTCTGGTTCCTAATGGAGACCTCGCCTACCACAGTTGTAGTAATTATAGCAGCAGTCATAGCTTCCTAAACAGTATTCCTAATCCCTGGATCACGGCTTCAGTGAGATTACATTAAAGTTCATATTTTAGGACCAAGCTTTCTGATTCCTTACCTTTCTGATTATGATGAAGGTAGTAGTGGTTCTGATGTATTTGTTCTTATGAGTAGTAGGGGTTGTTTCTAGAGGTACAGCCTTAATCTTTACTCTCTAATTCTTGCAATAAACTAGTCAATACTAAATTTACTACCTTGTTTCTTTTTTACTTACACATTCTAAGAGACTTCTATTACCTAAACTGAGCCCTGATTGATACTACAGTGCTTCATACTAGAAGTAATTATAGGCAATAAAACTTCAAAATTGGTAACCTTGTGTTGGTTATCTGGCCTTGGTGTGTATAAAGCTATGACAATCCTGTTTCTATCGGAAAATGCATTACTGTTAGTTCATAGGACACTGTGGCCAGTAGTTAAGGATTTATTGATAACTGGACTGAATTGCAATTGTTATAGACTGTTATTTTTGGAATGAATAATATAGGTTTGAGGGTTGCGTATTTGTTTCTGACCATAGTAGAGAGGTTAATGAAATAAAATGATGATTTCAGGCTTATACATTTTTGGCTTAGGATTTCTGCTCTGAACTTGCACTGGCTTATGGCAGAGATATTGAAACAGAAATCTCAGTGATCATATACAACAAGAAATGCAAACTTTGCAAAAATAGTTTGAAAACGTTACTAAATGAATGGATCATGGCAGCTATCAGCAAGCAAAAATAAGCAACCCTTAGGAATAAGAAAATCTGATTTCCGGAGTTACCAAATGATAACATTTAAAATGTACAGTTCCAAAGAACAGCAACAATAACAAAATTACAAAGCATACACAAAGCCAAAACTGAAACATATAGCCCACTCATAGGGGAAAAATTGACAAAACCCATCTCTGAGAAAGCCCAAACATTTGAATTTATAGTAAAATATGTTACATAGAATGCCTGAGATATCCTCAAAGAGCAAAACGACACCAAAGAAAATGAACTTAAGTTATTCAGAAGAATGCTGTCTGAACAAACAGCAACTGTTAGAAAAGAGATAAATCTTTCACATAATGGAACCTATGTATTAGTCCATTCTCACATTGATATAAAGACATACCTGAGACTGGGTAATTTATTTAGAAAAGAGGTTTAATTTGCTAATGTTTCTGTGGGCTGTACAGCCTTCTGCTTCTGGGGAGGCCTCAGAAAGCTTATAATTACAGTGGATGGTGAAGGGGAATCAGGCATTTTTTTTTATGGCCAGAGAGCGGGAAACAGACAAGAGAGAAGGGGGATGTGCTACACACTTTTGAACAGCCACATCTCATGAGAACTCTATTATGAGACACACTAGACAGCCCCACCTCCAACACTGGGGATCACAACTCAACGTAAGATTTGGGTGGGAACACAGAACCAATTTATCAGATGGAACACCTAGTGAGGGCATTCAAGCTTCATACTCCTTTCCATACACTTTGCCCTATGCATCTTTTTGTAAGCTGCTGGCCATGGAGGTGGACTGGCTCGGGTGGAATAAGGTTCCACCTGAGCCAGATAGCTTCAGGTTATGACCGCCACACTTGGCCACATTTGGCCTGTTGGTTGAACCCAGTGGGCCTCTCTGCCTTGACCAGTCTTTTGGGATTTCCTTTATAATACGATGGAAAATATAAGTAAATGTTTCCCTTTGTTCTGTGAGCTGATTTAGGAAATTAATCAAATGAAAGGAGGGGGTTGTGGGATCTTTGATGGATAGCCAGTTGGTAAGATGCACATGTAAAAGAGCCTAAAGCTTGCAATTGGCATGTGTAGAGGATTGAGATCTCAATTTGTGGGATCTGAGACTATCTTTAAGTACACAGTGTCAGAATAGAACTGAATTAGAGTAAACCTGGCTGATGTGAACTGTGGAAGTGATTGATAGCTTGTTGGTGGAAAGAAATCCCCACACATTTTGTCATGGAAGTGTTCTATGTTGATTGTCATTGATGAGAGACTAGAAAGAGCACTTAGAGTTTGTGTGTAAGCTTTTTCTACTCTCAGCTGGTGTCAGTGGAGTGGGGTTTACTAGAATAGTCCTGGCTCTTAGAAATGTGGTTTTGGAAGTAAAGAATAAAAGGGTGGTGATAAGGAATCTTTCATTCCTGAGGGGCCATGTGGTCACCCATGGTTTGGAGCCATGGATGTGCTGAAATCAGTTACTAAAGGTAAAATTTACCAGTGGAATTCAGAGATGAATCTAGGTCCCATGGACTTGGTTCTGTAAACCAAAATAAAGTAATGAGGACCCCCAGCCATATGAATGAACCTCTCCCTTTGGCCAAGGGCATTCCAAAGTTAACCTGACAAACGTGTTCAGGCTGTGATGGTAAGGTGTACCAGACATGACTCATTACACCCTCCTCTCTTTTGGAACTACTGATAGAACAGACTCTTTAAGTCTAATAATAAATATTTATTTACAATACATTTTCTCTGAAGCCTGCTACCTGGAGGGTTCATCTGCATGATAAAACCTGGGTTTCCAAAACCTCTTATCATAACCCAGACATTCCTATCTATCAGTAATCACTCTTCCAACCAACTGCCAATCAGAAAGTTTTTGAGTCCACCTATCACTTAGAAAACCCCCACTTCCATTTGCCCCTCCTTTCTAGATCAAACCGATGTACATCTTAAATGTATTGATTGATAACTTATTTATCCATAAGATGTATAAGACCAATTTGTGGCCAGACCACCTTGAACACATGTTCTCAGGACTTCGTAAGGACTGCATTACAGGCATTTGGTAACTCATATTTGGCTCACAATAAATCTCTTCAGATATTTTACAGATTTTGAGTTTTTTAAATCAACAGTTCACTGGATGCTTTAAGAAATACCACCTAGTAAGAAAAAAAAGCAAAACATTCAAGCCCTTGGTTATCAGTGAAAGCTGAAATGAAACTAAAAGAGAGTACTGGGTCAGACCTTCATTTCAGCAGAAGCACAGACTTCAGTGAGTCTGAGCTTCAGCTACTAAACCCGAAGCTGATGTCCAAGGGAAAAATTATGTAGGGCCAACAGACAGTACTTCTAAGACCTGTGGTTACTAAGAAGGTATTCAATGTGGGGGAAGGGGAAAACCATGTAATGAATGGAACCAGAGGGTATAGTGTAAAAAAATTGTTTCATTTTGTAGATCTGTATTATCATGTCCTCAGAAGCCTTTAATAAAATGGATTGTGAGAGTATAACTGCCCAATGGGTTTCCCTTGCCAGTTGCCCAGACTGGGCAAATTTATCAAGACAGGGAAATGCCAATAGAGAAACTGTTTAACTCATGCAGAGCTGGCTGAATGGGAGACTGGAGATTTATTATTACTCACATCAGTCTCCCTGAAAATTCAGAGACTGAGTTTATTTTAAGAATAACTTGAGG
>JAPYYA010005420.1:0-10798 GCA_028533165.1 Leontopithecus rosalia | reverse complement strand
GACTCAAGAACAGAAAAGGAAACACCGTATATACTCACTCATAGGCGGGTGATGAACAATGAGAACACATGGACACAGGGAAGGGAGCACCACACACTGAGGTCTATTGGGGAAAATAGGGGAGGGACAGCGTGGGGGGGAGCAGGGGAGGGATGGCATGGGGAGAAATGCCAAATATGGGTGAGGGGGCAGAAGGCAGCAAAACACACTGCCACGTGTGTACCTATGCAACTATCTTGCATGTTCTGCATATGTACCCCAAAACCTAAAATGCAATAAAAATTAAAAAATATATATATTTGTGTTTAGATTCAGAGGCATGACTAAATCTGAATCTAAGTACAAATAAGATCCTTACAAAATAGAAGTTACGTAGTAGTTAGGAAATGAAACAGAGGACTTTGAGACCAGCACATGAAAAAGAGCCTTATGTGAGAAAAAATCATTGAATATATTTTAATTACATGACAAAATAGGGTTTTTTCAAGAAAGCTGTTTGTCAAGTAAAAAAGTAGACAATAAAGATTCTCGATTTCCTGCCAGCTAGACCATAAGATGCTGAGTAAAGAGATGTTTTCAGGTACTTGGGATAAAGTAAGTGTTTGTCCATTATTTGTTAACTGTATGAATGAACATTGCATAACATTGCCACTTATAAGGATATTCAACCTCAAGACCAAACAATCAATACTTGGAGACTTTAGAGTTACAATTCTGAACCCAATCAATCTCATTTAAAAATTTTTTTTGACACTTACCAGTGAGTGGGTATGGGGCTTCTTTCCAGAACTGACCCACAGCTGGTAATCTCTCTCAGAGCCCTTGGAGACAGAAAGAACTAAGCATTACAACAAATCTTTCACCATAAATATTTGAAGAGGATCACATTTCCTTAGTGTTTCTATGTTTCCAGAAAGGAAAGGAATCGGGACTAGTCAAAATGCAATTTAGTTCATAAGGCTGGCCATGGGTTTTGAGTTAACAATGCTGATTTCAGTAATCCCTGTCTTCTACCCAGTCTCCAAAATACTAGTCCAGATTCTTGCCTTGTCCCTTCTGAAAGGCCAGAGATTGATGAAACTACAGTGCAATCAACCCCTCACTTTCTGAGTGATCCATGAAATACAAAATCACATTTATGTTCCTTCGCTGAGAAAGAAAAGGCTAACTGGAGAGTCATGCCTCTGGCTATCTCCTGACTTTTTGGAGAATGTTAAACTTTGCCTTCACATATTCCTGCCCAGACAAGCCTGTTTCTCAGAGAGCCACACACCCTCATGATCATGCCTGAATGAAGAAAATCTTGGAAGGCATCATAAGCTGGGCAACCCTGAGCACAATGAGACCTAAGTGCCCAAGAGGTCTTGTGAAGATGAGAGACTGAAGTCAGCCCTCTGGCTTTCATTCAGATAAGCCCTACTGAGGGGAGAGAAGGGACAAAGACTGACCTGGAGACCAGGCCAGATGCAAAGAACAATTACCCCCAGCAGAAGTTTTGCCCAGCAACACTGGCAATCTTGCCACAAAGATATCTAAATTATGTAGACTCTGCTGAATTATTTTAAATAGTCCTTCCAAAAAGGCTAAAGCAAAAACATGTTTCAGATGGAATTATTCTTGATAAACACTATGATTGCCCTTCATTCCTTAATAAACACCATGACCTTGTCCTTATGGAGTGTCCTAGGTATGGGCTCTCTCTCTCTCTTCTCTCTCTCTCTCTCTCTCTCTCTCTCTCTCTCTCTCTCTCTCTCTTTCTCTCTCTCTCTCTCTCTCACACACACACACACACACGCACACACACAGAGCTAATCTTCTCAAAATAATAATGTAAATAGAGAGTATGATCTAAAATCTTTTCTTTTAATGTAGAGTATGATCTAAATCTTTTCTTTTAATGTAAGACTTGGAAACATTATGTTGGAATCTCTTAAGTCAGGTACACATAAATATCTAGCCAAATAACCTCTTGATTGCAATAAGAATTCTTTCTTGTCTAGTGACATTAATCACTTTAGCAAAAGGAAAATCACAAACCTGAATGAGCTATATTTTATTTTAAATCAATCTCCTAAGCCCCATCCCTAAAACCACTCACTCTCTTCCAGATTAAATTTTTATTTAGAGCACACATATCATATAGTTAAGAAGCAATGCAGATGTATCTGCTTTAATCAATGAATATAAATTCAATTTTATTTATTTATTTTTCCTTTTTATTGCATTTTACATTTTGGGGTACATGTGCAGGACATGCGAGATAGTTGCATAGGTACACACATGGCAGTGTGATTTGCTGTCTTCCTCCCCTTCACCCACATCTGGCATTTCTCCCCATGCTATCCCTCCCTAGCCCCCCCTCCTACTGTCCCTCCCCTATTCCCCCCCAATAGACCCCAGTGTCTAGTGCTCCCCTCCCTGCGTCCAAGGGTTCTCACTGTTCATCACCCGCCTATGAGTGAGAACATGCGGTATTTCATTTTCTGTTCTTGTGTCAGTTTGCTGAGAATGATGTTCTCCAGATTCATCCATGTTCCTACAAAGGACACAAACTCATCATTTTTGATTGCTGCATAATATTCCATGGTGTATATGTGCCACATTTTCCCTGTCCAGTTTATCATCGATGGGCATTTGGGTTGGTTCCAGGTCTTTGCTATCGTAAACAGTGCTGCAATGAACATTCGTGTGCATGTGTCCTTATAGTAGATCGATTTATAGTCCTTTGGATATATACCCAGTAATGGGATTGCTGGGTCAAATGGAATTTCTATTTCTAGGTCCTTGAGAAATTGCCACACTGTCTTCCACAATGGTTGAACTAATTTAAATATATTATGGAAATTCACTAGTACAGAAATAATTTATGTATTCTGCCAAATTCTGGTTGCCCTGAGTTTTTCAGAGGTGTTATTACATCACACAGTCAAACAAAATTTAAATAAAAATATTGGACATCGTGTCACAACAGCAAGAAATTTTCACATTTTTTGGGAATTTTATATAAGAATCAATGCTGTATAAGTATTTTCTTGCTTTTGACTATCTGAATGTCACTTTAATAAAAGTTCTCAGTTACTTAGATTTCCATCTTTCCTCTTCTGCAACCCTCATCCTCATCCTCACATATGCCCACCTCGCCACCAGAAAACCTCAACAGATTAAACCAGTTCTATCAATTTAAAGGAATAGACACTTAAAAACAAAACAGGATTGAAGTGGTGTACATACAAATGCCCCGAAATCCATGGTGTCATGAAAGGCTTGTCTCCTTTTTTACCAATTCAGGATAGGCATCAGTTACATAATTCTCGGGACCAGCATCCAGGAGATGTGGTTTCTAGCCAGGTATTTCTTATGTCAATATTTATAACAAAACATGTCCTTCAGGAGTCCTCATACTAAGATTGAGTCCTTGGATGATAATCAGGGTAAGTAAGGGTGGGAGGAATCAGGAAAGAAGATACTGAAAGAACACTGTGATAGAGAGGATTGGAACTTTCTTATTAATAAGTTTATGAAATTGTATAAGTAAATACATGTTATTGCTCTAAAACTGTAGCCTGATTTTATTATGTTTTTACTTTCAGTTAACATAAAATTTAAACTAGGAATATCAGAAGAGTACTCATATATAAACTAATGTTATATCTTTGTTGTTTTCAATTCCTTAATGTGGAGGGACAAAATATGACTTTTGATTTAGATATCAAACAAACATATATTTGAATGTATATGAATTCAAAAATCAAAGTTGATTTTTAACTGAAATATAGCTTGTTGGTAACTTATAGCTATTCCTAGCTTTAGTACTGATATGTCGATTATGTCATTCACTGTGTCTGAATTTGTTACTGTTATGGCTATAAGCTATAAAAATAAATAAGAAAACATGGCTAAAAATTAATAACTCGAATGCATACCATTACATAATTATTTTCAAATTATTATCTGTTTCTAAAGGCAAAGTTTGTTCCAGGTAATGACAAAATCAAGTACATGTAGAGCATGAATCCTTAATATTAATTTGTTTTCATTCCTTTATATAATATGAAACCAGAAGAAAGAATTTCAGTAAAACATGTTTCTCTTAAAATAAAGGACTTGTGGCACTTGTAATATAACAGCTCAGGCAAGGAAGAGAAAGACTGAGAATTTAGAGAGGGCACAAGGGCTGCCCCTAAGTATCAGGAAGCCACTTCCACAATGGAGGTAACAGTTTAAAAAGGAGGAGCTGGGCCCTTTCTTTCTTCCTGGCTGTGCTTTTATCATATGGCTTATTTCTTTGCACATCACACATTCAGTTCTAGTAAAATAAGAATAAGAACTATCTATAAAAGACATTTTTCAAATCCCTATGAAGCAAGCATTTTCTCTGTCAGGCCTCACAGTTACTAAGATATTTGTTGTTGAAATCTACTGAGACAATTAAATAAAATTTCAGAAATTTAAGTTCCATTTCCAACTCTGCCAGAGAATAGGGTATCTATAATAACTCTCTATTGTACTTCACACTGAAAAAGTACTCTATAAAAATAGGAAGACAATTTGCAGAAATTAATCCAAAAAGATTAGTAGAATTCTGAGATGACATCTATTGCCCTCCAAATTTCAAAAGATATTACTTTAAAATAAGGCAATATGTAACTAAGAGCATTTGCTATGCATATACATTCATAATGAGGGCCCCATTCTCTGATAAACAGTGCTTAAAGAAGACAAACAAAAAACATAAATGGGCTCCCATGGGCCTTAAAGATGACATTAAAAATGAAATCAACGTGCAAAAATCACAAGCATTCCTATACACCAATAACAGACTTAAATAGAGCCACATCAAGAATGAACTGCCATTCACAATTGCTACTAAAAGAATAAAATATTTAAGAATACAACTAACAAAGGATGCTAAGGGCCTCTTCAAGGAGAACTACAAACCACTGCTCACTGAAATAAGAGAGGACACAAACAGATGGAGAAACATTCCATGCTCATGGTTCCAAAGAATCAATATCGTGAAAATGGCCATATTGCCCAAAGTAATTTACAGATTCAATGTTATCCCCATGCAGCTACCAATGACCTTCTTCACAGAACTGGAAAAAAACACCTTAAACTTCATATGGAACCAAAAGAGAGCCCACATAGCCAAGTCAATTCTGAGCAAAAAAAAAAAAAAAAAAAGCAAGCTGGAAGCATCACACTACCTGACTTCAAACTATACTACAAGGCTACAGTAATCAAAGCAGCATGGTACTGGTACCAAAACAGAGATATAGACCAATGGAACAGAAAGGAGTCCTCAGAGGCAATGCCACACATTTACAACCATCTGATCTTTGACAAACCTGACAAAAATAAGCAATGGGAAAAGAATTCCCTGTTTAATAAATGGTGTTGGGAAAACTGGCTAGCCATGTGCAGAAAGCAGAAACTGGACCCCTTCCTGACACCTTACACCAAAATTAACTCCAGATGGATTAAAGACTTAAACATAAGACCTAACACCATAAAAGTCCTAGAAGAAAACCTAGGCAAAACCATTCAGAACATAGGCATAGGCAAGGATCTCATGACTAAGACACCAAAAGCATTGGCAACAATAGCCAAAATAGGCAAATGGGACCTAATTAAGCTCCAGAGCTTCTGCACAGCAAAAGAAACAATCATTAGAGTGAACCAGCAACCAACAGAATGGGAAAAATTTTTGCAATCTACCTATCTGACAAGCGGCTAATATCCAGAATCTACAAATAACTAAAACAAATTCACAAGAAAAAAGAAAACAAACCCATTCAAAAGAGGGCAAAGGATGTGAACAGACACTTTGCAGAAGAAGACATAAATGAAGCCAACAAACATAGGAAAAAATGCTCATCAGCACTGGTTATCGGACAAATGCAAATTAAAACTACATTGAGATACCATCTCATGCCAATTAGAATGGTGATCATTTAAAAATCTGGAGACAACAGATGCTGAAGAGGATGTGCAGAAATAGAAACACTTTTACACTGTTGGTGGGAGTGTAAATTAGTTCAACCTATTGTGGAAGACAGTGTGGCAACTCCTCAAGGACCTAAAAATGGAAATTCCATTTGACCCAGCAATCCCATTACTGGGTATATATCCAAAGGATTATAAATCATTCTATTTTAAGGACACATGCACACAAATGTTCATTGCAGCAGTGTTAACAATAGCAAAGACTTGGAACCAACCCAAATGCCCATCGATGATAGACTGGACAGGGAAAATGTGGCACATATATACCATGGAATACTATGCAGCCATAAAAAATGATGAGTTCAAATCCTTTGTAGGAACATGGATGAACCTGGAAACCATCATTCTCAGCAAACTTACACAAGAACAGAAAGTCAAACACCACATGTTCTCGCTCATAGTCATGTGTTGAACAGTGAGAACATATGGACACAGAGAGGGGAGCAACACACACTGAGGTCTGTGGGGGCGATCTAGGGGAGGGTCAGCAGGGAGTAGGGAGTTGGGGAGGGATAATATGGGGAGAAATGCCAGATATAGGTGATGAGGAGGAAGGCAGCAAACTACATTGCCATGTATGTACCTATGCAACAATCCTGCATGTTCTTCACATGTACCCCAAAACCTAAAATGCAATACAAAAATATATTTTTAAAAAAATGAAGTTAGAGGAAACCCCTTTTATAAATTCATTGCTTTCCCTTTCAGTTTATTTTTCTTTCTTATGGACTAACTGCTTGACATAACAGATGGCTCTGAAAGTTGCCAATTGGATCTTTATAAACAAAGGTATCTTAAATTCATTTAATTTCAAACTATGCTGCTTGTAGCCCTAGGACTCTGAAAAGTGTCTCAGAACCCAATAGCATGGATCAGAGCACCTGAACTCAGGGACATCAGGGGCTGCTTATGCTAAAGTGTCTAGGAGGGTGCAAGCACTGGACTCCAGTGTGGGATTTAATTGGAAGAACGGTTTTGTTATTTTTTAAATGTCTGAAAGTCCTTCCATGTAATTTCAAAATTCTACCATGAAATATTTTGTAAAGTAAAAATCTGTTTTGAAATGATAATATGCATCCCTTACTTTGTACTGTTCATAGGATAGCAGGTTTTCATAGTGTAAAGAACATATTAAGTTCAAAATAATATTTACAAGGATATGTGTACCTCTTGATGCTGTTCTCCTTGTAGATAGAGCTCTTTGTAAGCAAATAACTTTTAAATAAACTTTTTATCAAATCATTTTAAAAAAAATAAATTGTGACTTTTTCTTTTTTACAAGCTACAGTGTTTCTTGATATATTAAGATCCAAGGAAAATGTGACACATTCTCAAGAGTTCAGGCCGACTTTACAATGATCTAGACATTCAATTATGAGACCAAAAACAGCCATTACAGTTATGCTCAATTATGTACAAGAAAATTAGCTCATAAGGATAAAAAGTATATGAAAGTCTTAGCATAGAAATATAAATATTTTTAAATGGAAGCTTTAGATCTGAAAATATCTGCAAGAAAAAAGTTCCTGGATGAGCTAGATAGCATAATTGAAATGACAAATGAAAGAGTCAGTGAATATGAATACAAATCAACAGAAAGTATCCAGTCCAAAGGAGGAGTAAAGGATTGAAAAAAATTAACAGATCCTTAGGGACCTGTGGACAATAGCAATAGGCTTAATAACTGCATGTACTCACTCATATGTAGAAGCTAAATAAAAGTTGATCTCACAGACATAACAAATAGAACAGAGCTTACTAGAGGCTGAGAAGAAAGAGTAGGTGGAATGAAGGGATAGAGAGATATTGGGTAATGGACACAAAATTACAGAAAGCTAGGAGCAATACTTCTAGCACTGTAGAATGACTATAGTTAACAGTATTATATATTTTCAAATAGAGAGAGGATACTGAATGTTCTCAACACAAAGAAATAATAAATGTTTGAGATGATGAATATGCTAATTACTTTGATTTGATCATTATACATTTATGTGTCAAAAGATCACTATGTACCCTTTAAGTGTATACAATTATGTGTCAATTGAAAAATAAAAATTAGACCAGGCATGGTGATTCACACCTGCAATCTCAGCTACTCAGGAGGCTGAGGCAGAAGAATTGTTTGAACCTGGGAAGCAGAAGTTGCAGTGAGCCCAGATCATGCCACATCACTCCAGCCTGGGCAAGAGAACAAAACTCTCAAAAAAATTAAAATTAAATTTTAAAAAGTTTTAATATACATGTCTCCATAATCCCAGAATGAGAGAAGAGAGAAAATGGTCCAGAAAAAAAAATGCTGAAGTAACAATGGCTAAGATTTCCAAATTTGGCAAAAGATAAAAATTTACAAATTCAGAAACTTCAAAAAATGTCAAACACAGTAAGATTCAAAGAAAACTATGCTTTGACACATCATAGTCAAAGTACTCAAAGCCAGATATCAAAAGAAAATCTTGAAAGTAATAAAAATGAAATGAGAAATCACAGATGATCAGTATTGAATGATCATATATGACGCATCACAAAGCACAGAGACCAAAAAAATAGTGAAATAACTTTAAAGTGTTGAAAGGAAAAAACTGGCAAGCAAAATTCTATATTTGATGAAAGTATCTTTCAAGAGTGAAAGTGAAAGATATTTTTAGATAAAAGAAACTAAGAAAATTTGTTGGCACTAGACCTATACTATAAGAAATGGTAAGAAAAGTTTCCATAGGATGAAAGGAAATAGTGTTAAAGAGAACCTTGGAGCTTCAGAAATTATGAGAATTTAAAAATATTTATTTCATGTAAATTATTACTATTTAAAGTTTACTTTTTAAAATTTCAGGGAGATTTTCCATGAAAAGTGCCGAATGTTACCGTTCGCTAAAATGAAAAGAAAGCAGACATGTTCTCACTCATAGGCAGGTGTTGAACAATGAGAACACATGGACACAGGGAGGGGAGTATCACACACTGGGGTCTGTCGGGGGCAAATAGGGGAGGGACAGCAAGGGGTGGGGATTTGGGGAGAGAGAGCGTGGAGAGAAATGCCAGATATAGGTGATGGAGAGGTGATGGCAGCAAATCACACTGCCGTGTGTGTACCTATGCAACAATCCTGCATGTTCTTCACATGTACCCCCAAACCTAAAATGCAATAAAAAAAATAAAGAGTGTGCTTCCCCAAGGTGGGGGGCCTCTCTAGTTTCAGCTCCCTCAATCAATGCATCTGGTATTCTGAAATAGGTCAAAACATTTGCATGGCTTTTGCTATTGGCCAGGAAATAGGTTTTTTGAACTATCCTTTTTTCCAACCTAGAGAATACTATTTTGTATGATCTAGACTTGCTATAAAGAGCAAGGTGCAAATATATATATATATATATATATATATATATATATATATATATAAAGACTTAACATCTATCTATCTATCATCTATCTATCTATCATCTATCTATCTATCTATCTATCTATCTATCTATCTATCTTGTCATCTTTTTGAACAATCTGGCTACTGCATTACAACTTCAGAAATCAAAACTTACACAACAGTTGAAGCTAAAGTTTTATTTTCCCCAGCAGCATTTAAAAAAATGAGGTAGACACATGCTGATCACTTAAAAGTGGTGTCCCTCTCAGCTCAATTCAATCCTGACATTCTTCAGAATGAAAGACTCAAAACTTCTGTGTATTTGACATAACAGCTAACTGTATTACCTGACCCTGGAGTGGCTCTGTGCTGGAAAAGAAACATTATTGGCATCAACTGACAATATTGCAAAATGAATGGGATATTAAAACATGCTACCTGAAATTGAAAAGGCCTTGGAGAGATCCAAGATGGCTGACCACTAGCAGCTCAGGCTTGTAGCTCCCAGTGAAAGTGCAGAGAACGATAGGACACCACACTTTCAGACGAATCTTTCTTGCACAAGGACCAGGAGATTCCCAGTGAAGGAGCCCCACGAGTCGCCAGCGTGACTCCTGCAGCCGGCTCTGCGGTTTTGCTGGTACCCTGGCGCTGTGGTTCTTGGTGTAGAGTAAATGGGACTGGTTCCCCTTTTGGCCGAAGTTTGGAGCTGATTGAAGAAGGGATTCAGGAGGGAAGCCAGATGGGAGACTCCCGGACAGAAAAGCACCAAGAATCTTGATGTGCTGTTTTATCCAGCACAGTGGGTTGCTCACATTTTGGCCCTGGGAATTAACAAGTTGGACGTCCACTAGGAGACCAAATTTGAAAGTTGGTAATTACAAAGACGACAGGTGGATAAATTTACAATAGGAAGAAACCAGCGTAAAAAGGCTGAGAATACTCAAAATCAGAATGCCTCTCCCTCTACAGAGGATCACAGTTCCTCATCAACGGGAACAAGGACTGATGGAAAACAAGTGCATTCCAATAACAGAATTAGGCTTCAGAAGATGGATAATAAGAAACTTCTGTGAGTTAAAAGAACATGTTCTAGCCCAATGTAAAGAAACTAAGAACTTTGAAAAAAGATTTGACAAAATCCTAATGAGAATAGGCAATTTAGAGAGGAATATAAATGAATTAATGGAACTGAAGAATACTATATGAGAACTCCAAGAAGTATGCACAGGTTTTAACACTCGAATTGATCAAGCAGAAGAAAGGATATCAGAGGTTGAAGACCAATTTAATGAAATGAAATGAGATGACAAGATTAGAGAAGAAAAAGTAAAAAAGGAATGAGCAAAGTCTCCAAGAAATATGGGACTATGTGAAAAGACCTAATTTACATTTGATAGGTGTACCTGAATGTCATGAAGAGAATGAATC
>JAPYYA010000542.1:0-12303 GCA_028533165.1 Leontopithecus rosalia | reverse complement strand
GCCTTTCATTGATTTGCATTGCCTGAATTTTAATTGCCTTTCCTTGCCTAGATTTCCTTGACTGAATTTGCTTTGCCTTGCCTTGCCTAAATTTGTCTTGCCTGGATTTGCGTTGCCTTACCTTGCCTTGCCTGGATTTGCCTTGCCTGGATTCGTCTGGTTTTGCCATATATATATATATATATATATATATATATATATATATATATATAAATGCGTTGCCTTGCCTTTCCTGAATTTTCTTTGCCTTCCCTTGTCTTGTCCAATTTGCGTTTCCAGGATTTGCCTTGCCTTGCCTTGTCTAGATTTGTCTTACCTTGCCTTGCCTTTCCTGAATATGCTATCCCTTTTCATCTCTTCCCTAGATTTCCCTTCAGTGGATAAGCCTTGCCTTGCCTGAATTTTTTCACTATATTTGCCTTGCCTTGTCTTGCCTTACCTGGATTTGCCTTGACTGGATTAGCATTGCCTTGCCTGGATGTGTTATTTCTGAATTTGCCTTGCCTTGATTTTCCTTGCCTTGGCTTGTTTGCCTAGATTTGCCTTGCCTGGATTTGTCTTGCCTGGATTTGACTTGCCTTGATTTGCCTTGCCTTCCCTTACCTGGATTTTTTTTCCCTGGATTTGACATGCCTTTTCTTGCCTTTCCTGGATTTGCCTTGCCTGGATTTTTCTTTATTGCCTTGCCTTGCCTGGATTTTTTGTGCCTGGATTTGCCTTGCCTCTACTTGCCTTGCCTGGATTTGCCTTGCCTCACCTTGCCTTGTCTGGATATGCCTTGCTTTGCCTTGCCTGTATTTGCATTGCCTGGATTTTCTTTGCCTTGCCTTGCCCTGCCTGAATTTGCCTTGCTTTGCCTTGCCTTGCCAGGATTTGCGTTGCAACAATTTGCCTTGCCTTGACTTCCCATGACTTGCCTGAATATGACTTTCCTGACTTTGCGTTGCCTTGCTTAGTCTTGCCTTGCCTGGATTTGCCTTGCCTAGATTTGCCTTGCATTGGCCTGTCTTGCCTTGCCTGTATTTTTTATTTTGCCTTTCATGGCTTGGATTTTTCTTGCCTGGATTTGCCTTTTCTTGCCTTGCCTGGATTTGCCTTACCTGAATTTCCCTTGCCTTGCCTTGCCTTGCCTTGTCTGGATTAGCCTTGCCTGGATTTGCCATGTCTTGTCTTGCCTGGATTTGCCATGTCTTGTCTTGCCTGGATTTACCTTGCCTTCTTTTGTCTTGCCTGGATTTGCCTTGCCTTGATTTGTCTGGTTTTGCCTTACCTGGATTTGACTTGCTTAGATTTGCCTGGCCTTGCCTTGCCTTTCCTAAATTTTTTTGCCTTGCCTTGTTTTGATTGGAATAGCATTTCCAGGATTTGCCTTGCCTTGCCTTGCCTTACCTTGCCTTGCCTGGATTTGTCTTGCTTTTCCTTTTCTTTCCTGAATATGCCTTCTTTTGCCTTGTCTTGCCTGGATTTCTTTTCTGTGAATAAGCCTTGTTTTGCCTGGATTTTTTTTGCCTGTACTTGCCTTGCTTTGTCTTGCTTTAGCTTTGTTTGCCTTGACTGGATTTGCCTTGCCTTGCCTGGATAAGTTTTTCCTGGATTTCCCTTGTCTTCCACTGTTTTGCCCTTATTTTCCTTTCCTGGATTTGCCTTGCCTTGCCTAGAGTTGCGTGGCCTGGATTTGTTTTCCTTGCCTTGCCTTGCCTGTATTACGTTGCCTTGCCTTGCCTAGATTTGCCTTGCCTGGGTCTGACTTGCCTGAATTTGGCTTGCCTTGTTTTGCCTTGCCTTCCCTGGATTTGTGTTGCCTTGCCTTGCCTTGCCTGAATTTGCCTTCCCTTGCCTTGTCTTGCCTGGATTTGCCTTGCGTGGAAATGCCTTGCCTTGCTTGAATATTTTTTGTCTATATTTGCCTTGCCTGGTCTTGCCGTACCTGGGTTTGCCTTATTTCGATTTATCTTGCCTTGACTGAATTTGTTTTTCCTGGATTTGCCTTGCCTTAAGTTTTTTTGCCGTGGCTTGCTTTGTCTTGATTTTTCTTTCCTGGGTTTGCCTTGACTTCCCTTGCCTGGATTTTCCTTTCCTGGATTTGATGTGCCTTTTCTTGCCTTACCTGAATTTTCCTTGCCTCTATTTTTTTTGCCTTGCCTTGCCTGGATTTTCTATGCCTAGATTTCCCTTCCCTCGCCTTGCCTTGCCAGGATTTGCCTTGCCTTAGTTTAGGTTGCCTTGCCTGTATTTACATTGCCTGTATTTGCCATGTTTTTCATTGCCTAGATTTTCCTTTCCTGAATTTGCATTCCCTTGTCTGGCCTTGATTTGCCTTGGTTGCCTTTCCTTGCCTGAATTTTCTTTGCATTGTTTTGCCTGAATTTGCCTTGCTTTGCCATCCCTTGCCTGGATTTGCCTTGCCAGCATTTTTCTTGCCTTGCATGCCTTGTCTTGCCTTGCCTTTCCTGGATTTTCCTTAGCTTTCCTTTTCTGGATTTGCTTGCCTTGCCTTGCCTGGATTTGCCTTGCCTGGATTTGTCTAGCCTTTCCTTGACTTGCCTGAATTATCTTGACTTTCCCTGCCTAAATTTACCTTGGCTAGATTTGTTTTGGATTGCCTTCTTTGCCTGAATTTGCTTACCTTGCCTTTCTTTGATTTGCCTTGTCTGGATTTGCCTTGCCATGCTTTGCCTTGACTGAATTTGTTTTGCCTTACCTTAGTTTGCCTTGACTTGCTTGCTGTTCCTGGATTTGTTTTACCTGGATTTCTCTTGCCTTGCCTGAATTTGACTTGCCTCTATTTGCCTTGCCTTTCATAGCCTTGCCTGGATTTTCCTTGCCTGAATTTGCCTTATCTCACCTTGCCTTACCTGGATTTGCCATGCCTTGGCTTACCTTACCTAGTTTTTATTTGCATTGCCTGTATTTGCCTTGCCTTTCATTTCCTAGATTTGCCTTTCTTGGATTTGCCTTTTCATGCTTTACCTGGATTTGCCTTGTCTGGATTTTTCTTACTTTGACCTGCCTGGATTTGCCTTGCCTTGCCTTGTGTAACCTGGATTTGCTTTGCCTTGTTTTCCCTGTATTTCACTTGCCTGGATTTGCCTTGCCTTGCGTTTCCTTGCCTGAATTTGCCTTTCCTTGCCTGGATTTGAATTGCCTTGCCTTGCCTGGATTTGCCTTGCCTTACCTTGCCTTGCATGAATTATTGTGACTTGCCTTACCTGGATTTTCCTTGGGTGAATTTGTTTTGCCTTGCTTTGCCTTGCCTGAATTTGCCCTGACTTGCCTGGATTTGCCTTGCCTTTCTTTGCCTTGCCTGAATTTGATTTGCCTCACCTGAATTTGCCTTGCATTGGCTTGCCGTTTCTGGAATTGCGTTGCCTGGATTTGCTTTGCCTGGATATGCTTTGCCTTTCTTTGCCTTGCCTGGATTTGCCTTTTTCTACCATGCGTGGGTTTCCCTTGCCTTGCCTTGCCTGGATTTGCCGTGCCTGGTCTTGTCTTGCCTTGCACTGTCTGGATTTGCCTTTCTTTGCCTTGCCTGGATTTACCTTGTCTGGAATTGTCTTGCCTAGCCTCGCCTGCATTTGCATTGCCTGGATTTGCCATGCCTTACCATGCCTTGTTTGGATTTGCCTAGCCTGTTTTGTCCTTGCCTTGAATTACCAGGATTAGTTTTGCCTAGATTTGCCTTTTCTTGCTTTGCCTGGATTTGCCTTGTCTGAATTTGCCTTGCCTTGACTTGCCTGGATTTGACTTGCCTGAATTTGCCTTGCCTTCTCCTGCCTTGCCCTGATTTACCTTGCCTGAATTTGTCTTGCCTTGCCTTGCCTTGCCTGTATTTGCCTTGCCTGGATTCGTCTTGCCTGGATTCATCTTGCTTGCCTTGCCTTTCCTGGATTTGCCTTTTTTTCCATTGCCTTGCCTGGATTTGCCTTACCTTGCCTTGCCTAGATTTGCATTGCCTGGATTTTCCTTGCCATGCCTTGCCTTACCTTGCCTAAATTTTCCTTGCCTTACCTTGCCTTGCCTTGCCAGGATTTGCGTTGCTAGGATTTGCCTTACCTTGTCATTTCATGTCTTGCCTGGATATGACTTGCCTGAATTTGTGTTGCCTTGCCTAGCCTTGCCTTGCCTTGCCTACACTCGCCTTGCCTTGCATTGCCTTTCCTGGATTTGCCTTGTCTGGATTTGCTTGACTTCCCTTGCATTGCCTGGATAATCTTGACTTGCCTTGCTTGGATTTGCCTTGGCTGGATTTGACTTGCCTTGTTTTGCCTTGCTTCAATTTGCCTTGAAGTGCCTTGCCTGGATTTGCCTTACCGGGTCTTGCCTTGCCTTGCACTACCTGGATTTGCCTTTCCTTGCCTTGCCTGGATTTGCATTGTCTGGAATTGCCTCACCTTGCCTCGTCTGCATTTGCCTTGCCTGTATTTGCCTTGCCTATCTTATCCATGCCTTACATTGCTTGGATAAATTTTGCCTGGATTTAACTTTTGTTGACTTGCCTGGATTGGCCTGGTCTGAATTTGCTTTGCCTTGACTTGCCTGGATTTCACTTGCCTTCCTCTGTCTTGACCTGATTTGCCTTGCTTGTATTTTCCTTGCCTTGCCTTGCCTTGCCTGTATTTTTCTTGCCTGCATTTGCCTTGACTCGCTTTGCAATGCCTCTATTTGACTTGCCTTACCTTGCCTGTATTTGCCTTGTTTTTATTTGCCTTGCCTTTCATTGCCTCGATTTACCTTGCCTGGATTTGCCTTTTCTTGCCTTGCCTGTATTTGCCTTGTCTGGATTTGCCTTGCCTTGACTTGCCTGGATTTGCCTTGACTTTACTTGCCTGGCTTTGCCTTGCCCTGCATTGCCTTGCCTGGATTTGCCTTGCCTTGCCTTGCCTTGCCTGGATTTGCTTTTCCTTGTTTTGCCTGGATTTGCCTTGCCTGAATTTGCCTTGCTTTGCCTTGCTTGCCTGGATTTTTCTTGCCTTGCCTTGACTTTTCCGGACTTGCCTTGTCTGGATTTGCTTGACTTCCCTTGCATTGCCTGGATTTTCTTGACTTGCCTTGCCTGGATTTGCCTTGGCTGGATTTGACTTGCCTTCTTTTGCCTTGCCTTGCACTGCCTGGATTTGCCTTTCCTTGCCTTGCCTGCATTTGCCTTGTCTGGAATTGCCTCTCCATGCCTCGCCTGCATTTGCATTGCCTGGATTCGCCTTGCCTTGCCTTTCTGGGATTTTCCTGGCCTGGATTAGCCTTTCCATACCTGGTTTTGCCTTGCCTGTTTTTTTTTTTCATGCATTGCATTGCTTGGATTAGTTTTGCCTAAAATTGCCTTTTCTTGCCTTGCCTGAATTGTCCCTGTCTGAATTTTTCTTGCCTTGACTTGCCTGGATTTTCCTTGCCTTTCTCTGCCTTGCCCTTATTTGCCTTGCCTGGATTTGCCTTGTCTGGATTTTCCTTGCCTTGCCTTAACTTGCCTGAATTTGCTTTGCCTTGTTTTCCCTGGATTTGCCTTGCTTGAATTTACCTTGCCTTGCCTGAATTTGCCTTGCATTGCCTTGACTTGCCTTGCCTGGATTTGCCTTGCCTATATTTACCTTGTTTTCCTTTGCATTGCTTGGATTTTGCTTGCCTTGCCTGGATTTGCCTTTCCTTAATTTGCCTTGTCTTCCCTTGCCTGGAATTGCATTGCCTGCATTTGTCTTCCCTTGCCTTGCCTGGCCTGGCCTGAATTTGACTTGGCTTGCCTTGCTTGCCTTGTCAGAATTTCCGTTGCCAGGATTTGCGTTGCTAGAATTTTCGTTGTCTTGCCTTTCCATGATTTGTCTGGATATGAATTGCCTAAATTTGCGTTGCCTTGCCTAGCCTTGCCTTGCCTTGCCTGGATTTGCCTTGCCTTAATTTGCCTTTCCTAGACTTGCCTTCCCTTGCCTGTATTTGCCTTGCCTTTAATTGCTTGAATTTTCTTTGCCTGGATTTGCCATTTTTTTGCCTTGCCTGTATTTTCCTTGTCTGGATTTGCCTTGTCTAGCCTTACCTTGTTTTGCCTGGATTTGCCTTGCCTTAACTTGCCTTGCCTGGATTTACCTTGCCTTGCCTTGCCCTACCTTGTCCTGATTTGCCTTGCCTGGATTTGCCTTGCCTTCCCTGAATTTGCCTTACCTTGTCTTGCCTTGCCTGGATTTGCCTTGCCTTGCCTTGCCTTGCATTGCCTCGCCTGGATTTGCCTTGCCTTTCATTACCTTGCCTGGATTTGCCTTTTCTGGATTTGCCTTGCCTTGCCTTGCCTGGATTTGGATTGCCTGGATTTTCTTTGCCTTGCCTTGCCTTGCCTAAATTTGCCTTGCGTTGTCAGGATTTGCGTTGCCAGGATTTGCCTTGCCTTGCCTTTCCATGCCTTGCCTGGATATGACTTGTGTGAATTTGCGTTGCCTTGCTTAGCCTTGCCTTGCCTGGGTTTGCCTTACCTGAATTTGCCTTGCCTAGACGTGCCTTGCCTTGTCTGAATTTGCCTTGCCTGGTTTTTCCTGGTGTTGCTTTACCTGGATTTGCCTTGCCTAGATTTACCTTGCCTTGCCTTCCTTGCCTGAATGTGCGTTTTCACGATTTGCCTTGCCTTGCCTTGCCTGGATTTGTCATGCCTTGCCTTGTCTTTTGTGAATCAGCCTTCTTTTGCCTTGTCTTGCCTGGATTTTTTTGGTGGATTGGCCTTGCTTGCCTGAATTTTTTTTGCCTGTATTTGCCATGCCTTGTTTTGCCTTTCCTGGGTTTGCCTTGTCTGGATTTGCCTTTTCTTGCATGCATGTGTTTTTCCTGGATTTACCTTTCCTTGCTTTTCCTTACCTTGACTTGTTTGCCTAGATTTGCCTTGCCTGTAATTGCTTGCCTGGATTTGTCTTGCCTTCCCTTGCCTGGATTTTTTATTCTTGGATTTGACGTGCCTTTTCTTGACTTGCCTGTATTTGCCTTGCCTGTACTTTTTTTGCCTGGATTTGTCTTGCCTGGATTTGCCTTGTATTCCCTTACCTTGCCTAAATTTTCCTTGACTGGATTTGTCTGGTTTTGCCTTACCTGTATTTGCCTCGCCTGTATTTGCCTTGCCTTGTCATGCTTTTTCTGAATTTTCCTTGCCTTGTCTTGACTTGACTGGATGTGCATTTCAAGGATTTGCCTTGCCTTGCGTTGCCTTGACTTGCCTAAATTTGTCTTGCCTTGCCTTGCCTTGACTGAATATGCCTTTCCTTGCCTTGTCTTGCCTGGATTTCCCTTTGGTGCATAAGCCATGTCTTGCCTGGATTTTTTTGCCTGTATTTGCCTTGCCTTGTTTTGCTTAACCTGGGTTTGCCTTGTCTGAATTTGCATAGCCATGCCTGGATGTGATTTTGGGGATTTACCTTAGCTTGATTTCCCTTGGCTTGAACTGTTTGCATAGATTTGCCTTGCCTGAAATTGCTTGCCTGGATTTGCCCTGCCTTCCCTTGCCTGGATTTTCCTTTCTTGTATTTGCCTTGCCTTGCCTTGCCTTTCCTGGATTTTCCTTTCCTGTATTTGCCTTGACTCGCTTTGCCTTGCCTGGATTTGCCTTGCCTTCGCTTGCCTTCCGTTGCCTGTATTTACCTTGCCTTTCATTGCCCAGATTTGCCTTGCCTGCTTTGCCTTTTCTTGCCTTGCCTGGATTTGCCTTGTCTGGATTTGCCTTGCCTTGACTTGCCTGGATTTGCCTTTCCTTGACTGGCCTTGCCTGGATTTGCTTTTCCTTGTTTTGCCTGAATTTGCCTTGCCTTGCATTGCTTTGCCTGGATTTGCCTTGCCACACCTTGTCTTGCCTGGATTTGCCTTGCCTGCATTCGCCTTGGCTTGCCTTGCCTTGATTTGCCCTGCCTGAATTTGCCTTGCCTTGCCTTGCGTTGCCTGGATTTGCCTTGTCTGGATTTGCCTTGCCTTGCCTTGCCTGGATTATCTTGACTTGCCTTGCCTGCATTTGCCTTGGCTGGATGTAACTTGCCTTGTTTTGCCTTGCCTCAATTTGCCTTGCCTTGACTTGCCTGGATTTTCCTCGCCTGGATTTGCCTTGCCTGGTCTTACCCTGCCTTGCATTGCCTGGATTTGCCTTTCCTTGCCTTGCATGGATTAGCCTTGTCTGGAATTACCTCGCCTTGGCTCGCCTGCATTTGCATTGCCTGGATTTGCCTTTTCTTACCATGCCTTGCCTAGATTTGTCTTGCCTAGATTTACCTTGCCTTGCCTTCACTGTATTTGCCTTGCCTGTATTTTCCATGCCTGTATTTGCCTTGCCTGTTTTTTCCTTGACTTGCATTGCCTGTATTTGCCTTTTCATTATTTGCCTGGATTGGCCTTGTCTGAATTTGCTTTGCCTTGACTTGCCTGGATTTGCCTAGCCTTCCCCTTCCTTGCCCTGATTTGCCTTGCCTGGATTTGTCTTGCCTTTTTTTGCCTTGCCTGGATTTGCCTTGCCTTGCTTTGGCTGGTTTTGTTTTACCTTGCCTTGCCTTGCCGGGATTTGCCTTGCCTGGATTCGTCTTGCCTTGTCTTGCCTTTCCTGGATTTGCAATGCTTTTCATTGTCTTGCCTGGATTTGCCTTGCCTGGATTTGCCTTTTCTTGCCTTGACTGGATTTGCATTGCCTGGATTTTCTTTGCCTTGCCTTGCCTTGCCTGAATTTGTCTTGCCTTGCGTGGCCTTGCCAAAATTTGTGTTGCCTGGATTTGCCTTGCCTTGCTTTCCCATGCCTTGCCTGGATATGATTTGCCTGAATTTGCGAGGCCTTGCCTAGCCTTTTCTTGCCTGGATTTGCCTTGCCTGGATTTGCCTTTCCTTGACTTACCTTGCCTTGCCTGTATTTGACTTGTCTTTCTTTGCTTAAATTTGCGTTGCCTAGATTTGCCTTGTCTGTATTTGACTTGCTTGACTTGCCTGGATTTGACTTGCTTGGATTTGGCTTGCTGTGCCTTGCCTTACCTGGATTTGCTTTGCCTTGTTTTTCCTGGATTTTTCTTGCCTGGATTTTTCTGGTTTTGCCTTTCCTGAATTTTCCTTGCCTGGATTGGCCTTACCTTGCCTTGTCTTCCCTGAATTTTTCTTGCCTGTCTTGCCTTGCCTGAATATCCCTTCCCTTGCCCTGTCTTGCCTGGATTTCCCTTTGGTGGATAAGCCTTGCCTTGCCTGGATTTTTTTTACCTGTATTTCTCTTGCCTTGTCTTGCCTTACCATGGTTTGTCTTGTCTGGATTTGCCTTGCTTTGCCTGGATGTGTTTTTCTTGAATTTGCCTTGCCTTGATTTTTCTTGCCTTTGATTCCTTGACTAAATTTGCCTTGTCTGTATTTGCCTTGCCTGGATTTTCCTTGCCTTCCCTTGTCTAAATTTTTCTTTCCTGGATTTTACGTACATTTTCTTGCCTTGCCTGGATTTGCCTTGCCTGGATTTTTCTTTCCTTGGCTTGCCGTGCCTTGAGTTTCTATGCCTGAATTTGCCTTGACTCTCTTTACCTTCCCAAGATTTATCTTGCCGTGGCTTGCCTTGACTTGCTTGTATTTGCGTTGCCTGTATTTGCCTTGCCTTGCCTGGATTTGCATTGCCTGTATTTGCCTTGCCTAGCCTTGATTTGCCTTGCCTTGCCTTGCCTGGTTTTGCTTTGCCTGGATATACCTTGCCTTACCTTGCCTTTTCTGGATTTGCCTTGCCTGGATTGGCCTTGTATTTTCTTGCCTTGCCTGAATTTTTCTTGAATTGCCTTGTTTCACCTGGATTTGCCTTGCTTAGATTTGCCTTTTCTTGAGACTCCTGGATTTCCCTTTCCTTGCCTTGCCTTGCATGGATTTGCCTTGCCTGGTCTTGTCTTGCCTTGCACTGCCTGGATTTGCCTTTCTTTGCCTTGCCTGGATTTACCTTGTCTGGAATTGCCTTGCTTTGCCTCGCCTGCATTTGCATTGCCTGGATTTTCCTTGCCTTACCATGCCTTGTTTCTATTTGCCTTGCCTAGATTTGCCTTGCCTTGTTTTTTGTCGATTTGCCTTGCTTGAATTTGCCTTGCCTTGTTTGGATTTGCCTTGTTTGTTTATTTGTGCCTTGCATTGCCTGGATTAGTTTTTTCCTGGATTTGCCTTTTCTTGCCTTGCCTAGATTTGCCTTTCCTGAATTTGCCTTGCGTTGCCTTGCCTGGATTTGCCTTGCCTTCCCCTGCCTTGCTCTGATTTGCCTTGCCTGGATTTGCCTAAACTTTCCTTGCCCTGCCTGGATTTGCATGGCCTGAATTTGCCTTGCCTTACATTGCCGTGCCTTGCTTTGCCTGAATTTGCCTTAACTTGCCATGCCTTGCCTTGATTTGCCTTCTTTGAATCTACCTTGCCTGGATTCGTCTTTCCTTACCTTGCCTTGCCTTGCCTTTGCTCAATTTCCCTTGCCTTTTATTGGCTTGTCTGGATTTGCCTTTCCTCGATTTGTTTTGCCTTTCCTTTCCTGGATTTGCATTTCCTGGATTTTCCATGCCTTGCCTTACCTTGCCTGAATTTGCCTTTCCTTGTCTTGCGTTGCCAGGATTTGCCCTGCCTTGCCTTTCTAGGCCTTGCCTGGATATGAGTTGCCTGAATTTGTGTTGCCTAGCCTAGCCTTGCCTTGCCTGGATTTGCCTTGTGTACACTTGCCTTGCCATGCCTGTACTTGCCTTGCCCTTCATTGCTTGAATTTGCCTTGCCTGGATATGCCTTTTCTTTTCTTGCCTGGATTTGCCTTATCTGGATTTGCCGTGCCTTGCCTTGACTTGCCTGGATTTGCTTTGACTTTTATTACCTGGATTTGCCTTGCCTGAATTTGCCTTGCCTTGCCTAAATTTTCCTTGCCTGGATTCGCCTTGCCTTGCCTTGACTTGCCTTGCCTGGATTTGTCTTGCCTGGATTTGCCTTGCCTTGTCTTGCCTTTCTGGATTTGCCTTACCTGCATTCGCCTTGCCTTACCTTGCTTTGCCTGCATTTGCCTTGCCTGGAATTGCCTCGCCTTGCATCGCCTGCATGTGCATTGCCTGCCTTTGCCATACCTTACCATGCCTTGCCTGGATTTGCCTTGCCTTGCCTGGATTTGCCTTGCCAGTTTTTTCCTTACCTTGCATTGTCTGGATTAGTTTTGCCTGGAATTGCCTATTCTTGCCTTGCCTGATTTGGACTTGTCTGAATTAACTTTGCCTTGACTTTCATGGATTTGCCTTGGGTAGATTTGCCTTGCCTTTCCCTGCCTTGCCCCGATTTGCCTTGCCCGGACTTGCCATTCCTTGCCATGCCTTCCCTGAAATGGCTTTTCCTTGATTTGCCTGGATTTCCTTGACAGGATTTGCCTTTTATTTTATTGCCTTGCCTGGATTTGCCTTACCTTGCCTGGATTTGCCTTACCTTGCCTGGATTTGCCTTGACTGCATTAGACTTTCCTTGCCTTGCCTGGATTTGCCTTGAATTGCTTTCACTTGCCTTTATTTACTTTGCCTAGATTTGCCTTCCTTTCCCTTGCCTTGTCTGGATTATTTTGGCTTACTTTGCCTGGATTTGACTTGGCTGGAATTGACTTGCCTTGTTTTGCCTTGCCTCAATTTGCCTTGCCTTGCCTTGCCTAGATTTGCATTGCCTGGTCTTGTCTTGTCTTGCAATACATGGATTTGCCTTTCCTTGCCTTGCTTGCATTTAACTTTTTTGAAATTGTCTCGGCTTGCCTCTCCTGTATGTCCGTTGCCTGGATTTGCCTTGCCTTTCCATGACTTGCCTGAATTTGCCTTGCCTAGATTTGCCTTGCCTAAATTTGCCTTGCCTTGACTTCTCTGAATTTGCCTTGCCTTGATTTGCCTTGACTTCCCTGGATTTGCCTTGACTGTTTTCTCCTTGCCTTGCATTGCCTGGATTAGTTTTGCCTGGATTTGCCATTTCTTGCCTTATCTGGATTGGCCTAGTCTGAATTTGCCTTGCCTTAACTTGTCTGGATTTGCCTTGGCTGGGTTTGCCTTGCCTTCCCCCACCTTGCACTGATTTGCCTTGCCTGGATTTCCCTTACTTTTTCTTGACTTGTATGTATTTGCCTTGCCTTGCCTTGCCTTGCCTTGTCTGACATGGATTTGCCTTACCTTGCTTTGTCTTGCCTGGATTTGCCTTGCCTGGATCCACCTTGCCTGGACTCTGCTTGCCTTGCATTGCCTTGGCTTGCCTGGATTTGCCCTGCATTCCATTGCCTTGCCTGGATTTGCCTTGCATGGATTTGCCTTGCATGGATTTGCCTTGCCTTGCCTTGCAGGGATTTGCATTGCCTGGATTTTCCTTTCCTTG
>JAPYYA010005419.1:0-10798 GCA_028533165.1 Leontopithecus rosalia | reverse complement strand
GTTTAAGGTGTTTTTTTCCAGTTCTGTGAAGAAAGTCAATGGTAGCTTGATGGGGATAGGGTAGAGTCTGTAAATTACTTAGGGCAGTAAGGCCATTTTCACAATATTGATTCTTCCTAACCATGAACTTTCTCCATGGAATGTTTCTCCATCTGTTTGTGTCCTCTCTTATTTTGTTGAGCAGTGGTTTGTAGTTCTATTTGAAGAAGTCCCTTATGTTCCTTGTTAGTTGTATTCCTAGGTATTTTATTCTCTTTGAAGCAATTGTGAATGGCAGTTCATTCTTGATTTGGCTCTCTTTCAGTCTGTTATTGGTGTATAGAAGGCTTGTGATTTTTGCACATTAATTTTATATCCTGTGACTTTGCTGAAGTTGCTTATCAGTTTCAGGAGTTTTTGGGCTGAGCCGATGGGGTCTTCTAGATATTCTATCATGTTGTCTGCAAATAGAGACAATTTGGCTTCCACCTTTCCTATTTGAATACCCTTTATTTCTTTTTCTTGCCTGATTGCTCTGGCTAGAACTTCCAGGACTATATTGAATAGGAGTGGTGAGAGAGGGCATCCTTGTCTAGTGCCAGATTTCAAAGGGAATGCTTCCAGTTTTTGCCCATTCAGTATGATACTGGCTATTGGTTTGTTGTAAATAGCTTTTATTATTTTGAGATACGTTCCATCAATATTGAGTTTATTGAGGGTTTTTTAGCATAAAGGGCTGTTGAATTTTGTCAAAGGCCTTCTCTGCGTCAATTGAGATAATCGTGTGGTTTTTGTTTTTGGTTCGGTTTATGTGGGATTTTCTACGTAAATAGTTACATCATCTGCAAGCAACATTTGTTAATTTCAATTTTTTGTTACATTTGCTGATAACTGAGAAACCATCCCCATTCACTTAACTGCTATAGCCACCTAAAATTAATTTAGTTTTAGTGATCTATTAACTTTTTCGGACATCACCATCTTTGGTTGTAAACTAAGGAAAAAAGGTTTCAGAAAAGAGGGATAATTTGAATGTAATCACAGTGCAGGTGCAATATTTTGTGTGTGTGTGTGTGTGTGCGCACACACATGTTGGGTCACAATAAAGTTAGCGCTCCTATGAGAATCTAATGCCACATTTCGTCTGACAGGAGGAGGAGTTCATGTGGTAATGCTCACTCACCAGCTGCTCACCTCCTGCTCTGTGTGTGTGTGTGTGTGTGCATGTGCGTGTGTGTGTGTGATCAATTCTGGTATCCTCAAAAATATGTTTGACACAGAGATAGTGACAGAGGAGGAGGAGATTATGCCAAGAAAGGGATATAAAAGGAGTACAAGAAGTTAAAATGAAAGATAGCAAAAATGTATATATATATATATACACATACATTATATATAGTATATATAATGTATATATTATACATTATACATTATGTAATATATACATTATACATGTTATATATATATAACACATTATATATAGTATATGTATTTTATATTGTATTTATAACATATAGTATATATTATATATAGTATACGTATTATATATTGTATATATAATGTATGTGTAATATACATATTTGCTATCTTTCATATATAATAAATATGAAATATATAGGCGGTGGCTCACGCCTATAATCCCAGCACTTTGGGAGGCTGAGGCAGGTGGATCACGAGGTCAAGAGATTGAGACTCAACATGGTGAAATCCCGTCTCTACTAAAAATACAAAAATTAGCTGGGCATGGTGGCATGTGCCTGCAGTCCCAGCTACTCGGGAGGCTGAGGAAGGATAATTGCTTGAACCCAGGAGGCTGAGGTTGCAGTGAGCTGAGATCCTGCCTCTGCACTCCAGCCTGGGTAACAAGAGTGAAACTCTATATCAAAAAAAGAAAAAATTGCATGCCTTTACTTCTTATAATATCCTATTAATAAAGCCATTTCTGATTCCACTCAGGATGGAAGTAAAAGGGATGTGTGTGTGTAAGGTTTATTGCCGAGGTAAAATGAGGAAATTGAGGCAGGTATAAGAAAATGAGAAGCTAATTTATTCAGTTCCTGGGCAAGGTTCTGTGGTCCAGGAAGGGGCCAAAGAAGTTGCGCCAGGCTGTTTAGGGCATGGGGTTTTATGGGGAGGGAAGGCAATTGATTGGCTATTGGGAAACAAAGGGAAGGCAATTTCATTGGCTGTTGAGAAGCAGGAAGTGTCTGGATCTAGCTGTCATTGGTAGGCAGGCGGGACCTTGGGTAAGTGGGCCTTGATTGGCCATAAGGGAAAAAAAGTGAAGGCAATTTCATTGGCTGTTGAGAGGCAGGAAGTGCCTGGAGATAGCTGTCATTGTTAGGCGGGTGGGACCTTGAGTAAGTGGGCCTGCCAGGGGCATATGGGGCTGACTGCTGCCAGGCAGGGTTTGGTGGGGGTTTCTTTTAAAAAATTCTTTTGCAGGTTTTTCAACAGTGGGCTGGGTATTGGGTGCATAATTTAATGCTGAGTGTGGCCTTGGGTATGATATGCAGAGGCTAGTGTGGGGAAGCCATGTGGCAAGGCCAGATAATGAGCTTGAGTGATGACATAGTTATCAGGCACTGGGAGGGATGGATGTGTCCCTTTGACTCCCGGTGCAAGGCAAACAGCCTTACAGTATGTAACTGTGCAGAATAGTATTCTGTGCATTTACTAGCTTTGCTCATCTGCTGAAATACACACAACAGGTATTTCTCAATTTCTGCCACCCAGTTTTTTCTTGTAATAAGAGTTAGTTTGCTTTTAAGTTATAACTTGTACTGGTAATTGAGACTCTATCATAAGAAATATTAATGGATAAATCTAACTGTGCAAGTAAGGGCTATTTCTTTTGTTTAATATGTCCTTCTTTAGTAAGTTAACAAGAATTTCGAGGAGTTATGTCATTAAGCTATTCCAGAAAGTTAGATAAGAGTAAAAAACAAAATCTGAATGCATATAGAAAGTTGTAGAAGGTTAGCAAATAATTTGTTTTGATTTACTACAGTGAATCTGAAAGATGCAATAAAATATATTAAAATTTTGCCAAAGTTGACTGAATATTGATAGATTTATTCATAAGGAGATGAAAAAGTCTTGTGGAACTTATATTGTCAAATATTATTATGATAAAACTTGGGTTTCTCTCTACTTAGATGGTCAATTCTTAGACACCTTAATAAGATGTATGAAAGATTTTTTTGTTTTGGTTTGGTTTTTAACCTAACAGACTTGGTAGGAGAGATTCTATGTTTCACCAGAATAAAAGTTTCTTTCTTTACAGGCCTATTGGGCATTAATCAATTTTGTGTATAAGCCAGAAATTTTATCCTCCCAAAAAGTGCCTTTGCTTCTATAATGCTTTTGAAATGGTCATAACAACTTACTGGCTCCCCTTTAATTAACGAGTTTGAGAAAACATCTTTGACGTGTGCTTATTTTGTATTTGCCTAAGAATCATGATTTTGCATTTTTGAAAAGTATACTTTAACATTTTATTACTAATAAAGAATTAATATATTGATTGAGAAGGAATTAAGCTCCTACTTTTCTACATAAGTGGTGGGTCACAGCCTGAGCCTAGGTTTGGGCTGTGACCTATCCTAGGCAGAGGGCTGGTGAGACAGACAGTCCAGCAGCTGGAGCAGGAGACACCACAGCCGATACTTGAGTTGTGGAAGTGTGAGCATGTGGGGAAAGATGTGATGGGGTGGCACTTTTGGCTGAGACACCCCCACGGCAGATGAAGTCAATGACCAAAAAGTTACTCATCAAGTGAAAACTAAGCAGACTTGTGTGTGAGGACCTATCACATAGTCCTGAGACTCCCAGAACAGCTCAAGTGAATTTTATGGAAGCTGGAATCTTCCAAATTGCTGGTGATGGTGGGCCAGAGAAACGTTACTTCATAGCATTGTTGTTACCCTTGTTTACTCCTAGATTGATGTAGACTGAAAAAGGACCCAAGTTAATGACAAGATTTTTGTAATCAATTCCTTGACAGGAATGAAAAAAAAAACGTACCCTAGGTCCTGTTAAGGGCAGTGGCTGGAGTACTGGGACCTAGTGTTAGCTCCTCTCAGTAGCTACTAGGCTTTAGGCAAGACTTCCGGTGACCCAGTTTCTCATCTGTGCAAAATGGATCTGACTTCCATGACTGTCACAGGATTGTTACAAGGATCACACCAGTACATGTGTGTTCCATGTCCAATGACAGCCCATATTTCTGTCTCACCCCCTAGGAGCTTGGAACTATGCTGAGTGTTTTTTATACAAAACTCATTTAATACACACAATTGAGGGTTATGAGCCCTAGGAGGATGAAATACTATTGTCGCCATGTTATAGATGAGGGTACTTGCCCAAAGTCATGCAGTTTTGTCCTGGTGAAGCTAGGTTTGAAACCCAGGAAATCTGTCCACAGTCCCTCTGCAGCTACCTGTTTCAGCATGCTGAATTTAGCAGAGAAAGCTCTTCGACACCTTGTAACACCCTGTGTGAATGTAGAAAGTATTATTTTTGCTGTTATCCCTGTCCTCCAGGAATTCTCAATCTTATGGAGTGGGAAGATGGAGAGCATTGCAACCAAACAGATGCCATTACAAAGAAAGCCAAAAGTAACGTGGTTCACCTTACACAAATCTTCTTGTCAAAAAGGTTTTGTCAACTTTTATTTTCTCCCATTGATATGATGACACTAGGCCTTATAATTTTTTTCCAATTGCATGAAATTGAATATGCTTTTTCAAAGACAGAGGCCCCATCCCTAGGAGAGGATCAGCCCACTCCTGAACTCCTGTAGAGAAGCAGCCTTTTAAAGAAGTGCTCGCATGCAATTTAGGCTTGGGCTGAGAAGAGTAGGCAACAATGTGAAGTATTTCAGAATAAATAATAGCCCTGCACTGATGACTACACGTGTGCAGTTCTACTTATATCACCATGCACTCAAAGTGCGTATCTCTTCCAAAAATTAAAATGTGGCATGCATGCACTTTTGCAAATGACCCCCCAGATGGGAATGTTGGCGCTTCAGGATGGGCTTCACACTTCTCTGTAGAACTGTTGTTTTGAGGCTCCAGTCGTGGTATTTGGCTAGCCCTTTATCTGGCATACACTCCAGTCCAGTGCAGTTGGAAGAGGTCCAGAAATGTGGAATGCTTCAGTCTCCTACCACGAGCATGGCCAGCAGCTGGCTGCAGACATGGTGGAGATGAACAGGGAGACCACCATGATCTTGCTACCATGTGCTTTGCTTCAAGGATTCTGTTGTATGGGAGGGATTTTATGTTATCTTTTTTTTTAGCCATTCTTTGCATTCTTACTTTTTAAATGCGTACATTAAAAATAATCTTTTCTCCTTTAGTTCAAAAGATACTCAAACTGTCATGTGCATTCTCCTGAAGGTGGGGACTCCTTGGACTTCAGCTGTAGTCTGAATGTTGCCCCCTTTCCTGGCTCCCACACACAATATTCAGGACCACTGGGCATCTTATACAGGTAGCTGTAAGCAGCTTGATACAGAATCAGGTCCCTTAGGATATGCATTCTTCCATGGTCTTGGGATGCAGTTCTTATAATTAGGCTTTTGCCTTAGCAGGGGCTGAATCCGTCTTTTGTCCATCTATCAATTCAGGTCCTTTAGGAGTGGAGCTCCCCTTTGTTCATGAGTCTTGTCAATGTCCCCACCCCATCCCCACAGGACTCTAGGGTTGTACTACTTTCTATCCAGCTTCGCTAACATCACTGCCTGACTGTTCATACTCTCGAGCTTTGCCTACCCTTGGTTCTCTGTCCCTCACTGTAAGAAGGACTGTCCCGGCATGTTACACCCCCATACATCCCTTTGTACTGTGATGGATCTTATTGGCTTCCATCTGCTTGTGGTTCCAGTTTGACTTACATTCAGCTTTGGCAGTGGGAGCAGTCCCAGAGTGGGGATCCAGTAATTCCATTTTCCTTAACTGCACCACACCTACTGCTATATATCCACTCATATGATTCAACTTAACATATTCAATTGATTTTTAAAGTTCTTATAACACATTCATAATTTTATTACAAAATAATCACAAATTACTATTGCAAGATCTAATCCCTGCTTCATACCATTGGGAAAAAACAAGCTACCATAATTGCACATGAGATATTTTCACTCTTTCATTCCATCATCTGTGCTGTGGTTGAGGATTTTTGATCATTTTTCATGCTCTCTCCGGAGCTCTTGTTCCCCTGGCAACAGCACTCCATGATGGAGCAGACACTGGGGCAGGTGCAGCTCACATTTCAGATTCTGCCCTTCTCTTCCATGGGGTAGATGTCACTCTTTCTATGTTTCATGGAAATTGGGAATATCTTATTCTAAATATTTGATCTCTTAGCACTGCTACAATACAACTGAAAATTTGACACCTGCACCCTGTACTACCATTTTGTGGAGGAAGACACGCTGGACCAGAGAACCTTAATGGCGAGTATATCAAATAACAATATATATTTACTTTCAAAAAATATTAGTAATACATAAAGAATAAAATAAAAATGAACTATAATTACAATTTCACATTCACAGGTGATTATTGCTCCATAGTTTGATATATGTTGATTCATGTTTTTTTTCTACAAGTTTACATGTTAAATTTCTACATAAATGGCATAATTTTATGCATAGCATTTTTGAAAACTATACTATCCTTTAACAACATAGCCTAGACATTTTTATGTAGAAATCCACATCATTACATTGTATAAATACACAGCACTTAAAGCAATCAACTCATTTTCATAGACATCTATCCTGTATGGAGTCTTCACTTTTATAAGCAGTGAGTACACCACTATATTGGCACTGCTCCTTTGTCACTGGTTAGTAAACTATATTTCTGTGGGTCTGTTTCTTGACTCTGTGCTCTGTTCCACTGGTACACGTAGGCATTCTTTCGCAAGTATCATGGTGTTGCCTTGATTACCATTGTTTCATAAGTCTCAATGTCAGGTAGCGTTACTGTGCTGAATTTATTATTTTTCAGTATCCTGTTGGCTATTTTTTTCTTTTACATTTTCATATAAACTTTAAATTAATTTTATCAATATCCACAAAATAGCTTGCTGGACTCTTAATTGGTATTGCCTTGAATCCACAGATCCTGTGGGACAGAATTAAACTGTTGAATATACTGAGTCTTCAAATTCATGAGCATAGAATATGTCTCCATTTAATTAGATCCTCTTTAATTTCTTTTATCAGACCTTTATATTTTACTGTATATAGACCCTGTACATATTTTAATAAGTTTGCACTTAAGAATTTTATTTTTTGAGCAGTTGTAACTGGTTTTGTGCTTCAATTTCAAATTGCAATTGTTCATTGCTGGTATATAGGAAAACAATTGACTTTTGTATGTTAACTTTGCATTATGCAGTCTTGCTCTGATTGCTTGTTAGTTCAGGAGGAGATTTATTTTGTCAATTGTTTGCGATTTTCTACTTAGGTACTCCTAGTTTTCTGAGTTTTTATTGTTAAAGGGTGGTGGATTTTGTCAAATGTTTTTTCTGCATCAACTATTTTCTTGCTATAATAGATTATATTAATTGATTTTTAAATGTTGATCCAGACTGGCATACTTGGAATAAATCTCACTTGGTTGTGGTATGTACGTTTTATTTTATTTTGTTTTTTAGACAGAGTCTCACTCTGTTGCCCAGGCTGGAGTGCAGTGGTGCTATCTCAGCTCACTACAACCTCTTCCTCCTGGCTTCAAGCAATTCTCCTGCCTCAGCCTCCCAAGTAGCTGGAATTACAGGCACACCTCACCATACCAGGTTGGTATGTACATTTAAAAAATGCATTGCTGAATTTGATTTGTTAAAATTTTGTTGAGAATTTTTATACATCAATGTTCATGAGAGAGTTATGGTAAAGATACCTAAAATTGTTATTAAATTTGGGTGAAAAGGGGAAAATGAAATAAAAGTACACTCATGCATTGCTTAACAACAGGGCTGTGTTCTAAAAAATGTGGCATTAGGCAATTTCATCATTGTGCCAACATCATAGACTATGTTTTTGGCAGAGCTTACTACACACAGGTTAAACAATGTAGCCCATTGTCCAAGGCAAATCTGTACAGCATGTGACTATGCTGAGTACTGTAAGCAACTGGAACACAGTGGTAGATATTTGTGTATCTAGACAAAGAAAGTAAAAATATGGTCTTACATTCTTGTGGGATCCCTTTCGTATATGTTGTCTGTCATTGACTAAAATGTCTTTATGTAACACATGACTGTATTAAAAAAGAAGGGCATTTAAATAGTCTTGGGAAATAGATAGGTAAGTGAGAGATTAACAGATTCACTAAATGCTGTTTTATTATATTTTCAACACTTTTTCTTTTCTTTCTCTTTTTAAAGTTCCACACATCCATCTATCTAGGTAACTAGCTAAAATCAATATACTGTATTCCAGTTCCAATCTCTACACAATTGTTACAAATCTTAATGCTCTTAATCACCCATCTCCTGGCACGTGGCCTAGTCTCAGGACTCAGCTCATTCCCCTAAATCCTGCTCTTGTTTAAAGGAGTCTTGTATCTGATTGTGTCTCACGTCAGATGGCAAAGTGTTCTTCAGCTCATTATCACTGACACTCTTCTTTGTGTCCCTGCCTGCTGCCTGCAAAGCTGCTTAAAGGAGCCTACTGCTTCTTTGGAGGACACCAAAACCGCCAGTTTCTGAGTTTTGTCTACTTATGTTCCCCGGCCTTCATTTTGATTTGCAAGATCAGATTGGGGTCTCTGCAGAAATATAAAAATGACACTATCTCAAACTCTGTCCTAGTTCTTCACCTAGATGCCAACACAGTTCTACGTGCATTCAATTTCAAAAAGCATCTTCTGGAAACAGTTGATCATCCTAAAGATTTAAACCCAGTCCATAAGGCTAGACAAGGAGGGATGACATGCCATCTCTTAGCTCTCCAAGACCTCGGATTCTTAATCCTCATAGGACTGAGATAATCTCCTCTCCATTAGGTTTTGGTCACTGTGCAATCTTGGTTCTTACCTAGAAAAGATTTTACCTCAAATGCTAAAGCTTAATCCAAAGGTTTATCCTCAGGTTCTTAAAGATTTACATGAGGATCTTCTAATTTTTGTTTAAGCTTTGTTATTATCTAAACTCACTGATATATTCTTAATCTGGACAACTGCCTTAAAAATAAATGCAGATATTTAACTTCAGAGTCTGGGTTAGCATTTCTGTTAAGATTATATTTGATCAGAGAAAACTAAGTTGTACCAAGGAAGATTTTACAATATTTCAAAAAGAAAAAACATGACAAAAATTGAGTCACCACCCAGAACACTAGCTTCTTAGTTTATTTAATGGAAAAGATCCTGAGCTATAGAGGTCAGAAACCTAATCATTTGGCTATGGAGATAGTGTATTGATTGACTGTTTCTTCTTAAATACTAACTTGAAGTTTATTCCCAGTAAGTGTAGCTATAATTATTTAATGAAGAATGTTTTTCTGTTTACAATTCTAGAGATAATTAAGTGCAGATTTCAAAAATTCCATAATGCTATTTTTTAAAAATAGCCTTCCACGACAATAAGAACTAATCCATGTACAAATATTTCATTTAATTCTGGGGACAACTTATGAAATAGTTTGTTCTCTTAGTTTATGGACAAAGAAATAGGAAGAACTGCTTTCCAAGGTCACGTGGGAGAGAATAGTGCTCCTGAATCTTTCTTGTTTAGCAGAATCATATTCCTCATCCTGCCTCCATAGTTTCCAAGGATGTTCCTGGTTTTCTTTTATTTAACATTTGAATCAACTTTTACAAGAATTTCTCATGATATGTTTAAAAATATACAACAATGTATGTGATTAGCCATGATTTCATGGACCACTATCTCACACAGTGTCTTTCATTCCCTGCCAACATCAGATTCAGTTGAGAGAAGAGATCACTCAGCCAAGTCCCCAGGGGCCTCATCCTTCCAAGATGTCTGTCCTGTGTTCTTTGGAGAGGCTGGAAACAGCACTAGGATGCCAAAGGGATTATGGATTCCTTCTTAGGATTTCCAAGTATACAGGCTACCTGCTATTCTTTGTCTCTTATTTCTTCTAGGGGAAAAGCTCTGCTGCTTTGCTTAATGATGTGAAGCTATACTTTGAGAGCCGGGGAAAAATAGAGTTAATATATTCTAAAGAAATGTATATGGGAAAAAATTTTTGCAGTTTACCCATCTGACAAAGGGCTGATATCCAAAATTTACAAAGAACTCAAACAGATTTACAAGAAAAAAGCAAACAAGCCCATCCAAAAATGGGCAAAGGGAATGAACAGACACTTTACAAAATAAGACATACAAGAGGGCAACAAACATATGATAAAATGCGCATCATCACTGGTCATTAGAGAGATGCAAATCAAAACCACATTGAGATACCATCTCACGCCAGTTAGAATGTCGTTCATTAAAAAATCTGCAGACAACGGATGCTGGAGAGGATGCGGAGAAATAGGAACACTTTTACACTGCTGGTGGGAGTGTATATTAGTTCAACCATTGTGGAAGACAGTGTGGCGATTCCTCAAGAACCTAGAAATAGAAATTCCATTTGACCCAGCAATCCCATTACTAGGTATATATCCAAAGGAATATAAATCGTTCTACTCTAAAGACACATGCACACGAATGTTCATTGCAGCACTGTTTACAGTAGCAAAGTCCTGGAATTAACCCAAATGCCCACCGATGATAGACTGGACTGGGAAAATGTGGCACATATACACCATGGAATATTATG
>JAPYYA010005418.1:0-10799 GCA_028533165.1 Leontopithecus rosalia | reverse complement strand
GTGTCTCCTCCACTGGGAATCTTCTGCTCCTGAGCGACCAGAATTTGTCTGAAAGTGTGGCGTCCTCTAGTTCTGTGAGCTTTAACTGCGAGCTGCAATCCCGAGATGTTAGCGATCGGCCATCTTGGATCGTTCCCCCCGCTATAGTTTCTAATTAACTTAATAACCCATTTGACTTTACTTGCCTGAAAAAGGCAAACATTTGCATGAAAACAATTTGCAGTTACTCGCTACTGTCACTTATACTTCTATACCTATACTAATTTCTCCACCTGTATGTAGCATATCACAACTAATGCTCATGATGATTTTGAATAATCAATAAAAGCTTATATTTATGATACATCTTTAAAAACAAAAAGGATTTCATCAAAATGTGGCTAAAATAGACAGGGAAGTAATCTGATATAAGGAAACTAATATAAATTCTGAAGCCAGCCTGACTTAGAAATTTTGGGTCCTCCATTATTTGGCACATCACCTTAACATTTTTGGGTATTTGTTCGCTCACCTGTAAAATGGGGGAAGTATCACCAGGGTTATTGTGAGGATAAGACAGCACAGGAAATGCTGTAAATACTCAATAAATGGCAGTATTTTACATACACTTAAAACACAGTCCACTTTCTGGAGAATTCTACTTTGCAATTATTGACTTCCCTGTGCTTCCATATCACTTAGGTTTTATTGGATTTTGGTGTTTTTTTTTTTTTTTTTTTTGGTAACCTAAAATCTTGTGATAAAGGGTAGAGTTGTGAGAGCATTTGAATTCTGACTATTCTCATCAATTATTCCATCTTATTGGGTAGTTTCATTTAAAGGGATAACACGTTTAAAAAGCCAAACCAAAGTTCATAACTAGTATGGTTTTTTAAAGCCTGCTCATGAGAGATTTTTTATTTAATTGCACACGTCAACATCATATATCACAATTAAACTGTCAAATATTTTAATGCATAAAATTTCTACAAAAGCCCAGACAAATTCATTTCTTCAGAGGCTGAGGTAGGAGGATTACCTAAGCCTGGGAGGTTGAAGCTGCCATCAGCTGTGATCATACCACTGTGCTCCAGCCTGGGCAACAGAACTTGTCTCAAAAATGGAAAAACACAAACAAACAAACAAAAAATCCTCATTTCTGTTAACTTTTTATTTTTACATAGATAAAAAACAAGACTTCTAAAATCCGTATTACTTCAGTAATCCCATGTGGATTACTAACCTGGTAGAAATTCGACTAAAGACTGCATTGAAGTTGTTGCAGCTGAGAGAAAATAAAACTCCAGAGGCAGAATTCCGAAGTTCAGCTGCATGCTGGTTTCCTTCACGACAGGTGTGAAGAAAATGGCAGATTTCTGGCAGCAACTGTTTGACCAGCATCGTTTCATCTAATCTCATTGTGTCCTTTGGTTGCTAAAATAGAAATAATAACATTATTCTAAATGCTTAATTTTACCTGTAAACATTTTCTATTACAAAAATTTTCAAACACACAGAAGAATGAAAATAAAATAATGACCACCTATATACACGCAAGCTAGATTTAACAACTCTTAACATTTCATCATATTTGCTACATCTGTCTATAGTCTAATAAAGAGGATGGTTCCATCTCTGATCCCATAATCACAATTAAAGTTCAATCCCCCTGCCATCCTTATTAGTCCTCCCATTCCTGCTTGCTCTCTTGTTCATCAAATGAGCCCTTCCCTAGGAATCCTCAGTTTGCTGAGTTCTACAAATACAGAATCAACAATCATGTTGATTGATGCGTGCATTGTGCCATCTGTCTTAATATTTAAGTAAATTCCCGGGGGAGCCATCACACTTGCTTTTGTGCAGACTGACCAAAACAGACACTACTTATTCTAAGTAATTTTATTTTGGTTGAATCTTTTCAAAGTAAATTATAAATATCTTAATACTTCAATCCATATGCCTCAGCATCTCTTAAAAATAAGAATTTTCTCTAATGTAACTTCAGTACAATTAACACACCAAGCAAAAATAAAATTACCTTGTATCATCTAATACCAAATCCGAATTCAAATTTTACCACTGCCCTCAAAAAGTCTCACATAGTCTTTTTTATTTAATAGGATCCAAAAAAGTTCACTAATTGCAACATTATTATGTTTCTTTAGTTTCTTTAGAGATCTCAGCTCACTGCAACCTCCGTTTCCCGGGTTCAAGTGATCCTCCTGCCTCAGCCACCCAAGAAGCTGGGATTACAGGTACCTGCCACCACGTCTAGCTAATTTTTGTACTCTTAGTAGAGACAAGGTTTTGCCATGTTGGCCAGGTTGGTCTCAAACTCCTGACCTCAAGTGATTCACCCTCCTCGGCCTCTCAAAGTGCTTGGATTACATGCATCAGCCACCACACCTCGCCCATATTCACCACTCTTATTTGCCATGACTTTAAAGTGAACCAGCTTCCTTACACAATGTTCCATATCCTTGATTGAATTTTCCAGTGACATAAGTTGATTTGTTTTTCTAGTTACTGTATTATATATTTTCTTCGTATTTGTTTTTTTTGAGACAGAGTCTTGCTCTACAGTCCAGGCTGGAGTGCAGTGTCGTGACCCTGGCTCACTGCAACGTCCGCCTCCTGGTTCCAAGCGATTCTCCTGCCTCAGCCTCCCGCGTAGCTGAGACTACAGGCACATGCCACCACACCTGGCTAATTTTTATATTTTTAGCAGAGATGGGGTTTCGCCATGTTGGCCAGGCTGGTCTTGGACTCCTGACCTCAAGTGATCCACCTGCCTCGGCCTCCCAAAATGGTGGGATTCCAGGCATGAGTCACAGCGCCCAGCCTATATATTTTCTATAAGCTAAAATTGAAATCTAATGTCCTGATTAAAGTTAAACAGTTTAGGGGATTCACTACAGTTTGTATTGCATCATACCATGAGCACATAAGGCCAGGTGGTCCCATTAATGACACTAAGTTTGATTAACTTTGGTGTTAACATCAAAATCTCTACTTTGTAAAAATATACAGTTAAGAATCAATAGATAAGCCATCCTGCAGGTATGCTGTTCCACATTACTATTTCACCTAACAGTCTTGATTATCTATATGTGAATAAAAGTTTAATAACACTGAGCAAGATGGCAAACAGCAGAAATTTGTACAATTGTGTGCTACGCTCAATTCTGTAACTGCAATCCAAGCACTTTCAGATGCAAATACACTGAAACATAGGGACAGTACATAAACAGATTTCACAAAAACCTGTAAATTTCACATTACAATGCCTATCTTGTTTATAGGCTAACGAGATGATACAGATATTGAAACTCTAACAAATAAAAATCAGAGAAGTACCAAATCTTTTAAATAATAGTCATTCACAGGAACAAAAATGCTTAAGATTCCTCAAATTCTACAAAACTTCACTCATAAGATATTGGGAAGAGTTTTCTTTCACTTAACTATTCCAACTATGTATATGACAAACATGTATTTGTGGACTCAGTTATTCTTAAACTGCCTCAATTTACTCTGATTTAAAACTAAGAATCAAGAAACATCTGTAAAATCATTGAAGGAAATGAAGAAAACACCATTGTTCAATAATATATATAGCGTTATTTTTTAAATAGTAAATTTAGTAAAAAAGCATATATATTTTTCAGTAATAGAGCAGGGCAAGGTAATATGGATTTAATGCATTGAATAAGGTATACCAGGCTCACTTACTAGCATTTCAATTAGGCTATCCTCAAAGAGTATTAAATCTAACAGAAGCCAATAATATCACTAATCAATCATTCTCCAAATACATTTATCATTACTTCACAATTACAAATGTTAATGGAGAAAAGCTGTAAAACTGAACGAGGCAATAAACCACCCTATGCCCCACCATTTAATCATGGGTGTGGCTGATTTACTGGTAATTTACAGTCAAAGTAGTAAGACCACTGGAAAAGACTGATTCAAGAAGAGTTTAAAATTTGCCCACCTTCCCAATTCCATCATCCTATGTAACAGCTATTTTGCTCTTTTGCTCCATTTTACACATAAACAATAGCATATCACAAGTTAACAGAAAATATCATGCTAAAATAACTAGCTCACCTTCAATTTTAAGTAGAAAACTTATAAACACTGTCTCCACAATTCTGGAATATGGTCAAGGGCCAATAAGAGAATTTAAAATATTATGCTTAGGCCAGGAATGGTGGTTCACATCTGTAATCCCAGCACTTTGGGAGGCCGAAGTAGGTGGATCACTTGAGGACAGGAGTTCAAAACTAGCCTGGCCAACATAGTGAAACCCCATGGCTTCTGAAAATACAAAAAAAAATTAGCTGGGCATGCTGGTGCAAGCCTGTAATCCTAGCTACTCGGAAGGCTGAGGCATGACAGTAGTTTAAATCCAGGAGGTGGAGGTTGCAGTAAGCCAAGATGGCACCACTGCACTTCAGCTTGGACCACAGAGTGAGACTCTGTCTCAAAAGAAAAATAAAAAATAAAAAATAAAAAAAATAAAAAAAATAAAAAAAAATTAAAAAATATATATATATATGTGATGCTTAGATTTTTTGGGCTTACAGCCCTCCCTAGGGACACACAGTTGTGTCAATATACATATATTTTTTCAATTCCCTATCCCAGTGCTTCCACAAACACTTCTCAACCAGACTATCAGTCACCATATATTAAGGTCCCTTCCAACTAGCTTTACTATAGAGAACTGCAACATATGTGGAGAAGGAAAGCAATTCCGAATAAAAACAAAATTTTGAATTCTGAGCCAAAGGAAGACAGAGCATAAGAAATGAGTTGATGACAATACACATGGACTATACAGATCATTAAAATGGAGGTATTTAATTTATATAATTATATAAACTTTTACGCCATGTTCTAGGAAGAATTAAGGCTACTGACGTATAGAAATACTTTGCTTTACACAACAGAAATATTCTTGAAAAAGTTTAAATTAAGTCATGGTTGAAATACACTGAGATAACAACTTACAAGAAACCTGAGAAATAATTGTTTGGTACTCTCCTCCTCCACATACCTATCACATGTTTGTGTCCACATAAAACAAGTGTTCTCAAGGTAGTATCAATCCTCAATAGACTTAATTTTTAAGTTCTCATTAACATAAATTTGAAAAGTAGAATATTAAAATCACATTCATACAGGAGGGAATACAAGATTATTTTTGGTCTTCTGAATCACATTCTCTCACATCTCTCTGAGAAACCAGTTAAATCAAATAGTGATCTCTTCATAAAGTATTTTCTTAAAAACCTGAGAGACAGATATGTGGCTGAAACGTAACATTTTATAAGTAAAATTATCTATTTAATTTACAAAAGATGAGAGAATAATTTTCTCATGAAAAATTATCACCAGCTCAGCTGTATTAACAAAACTCATATTTGTATGTCTTAGACAGATAGTCCATATGGCTGTCCTCTTGGTCCACATCTATACTTTGGTACATAAGATCATTCTCAAGATTGAATTCACAAAGCCTGCCTACTTGAGAATCCATTTACTTACCCCAGCAAGACATTTTTCCAGTGTATCCAATATAATCAACTGAGAGAGATATAAATTTTTTTCAGCAGCTTCTCCAAATATTCTCTAACAAAAAAGACATTCAAAACATAAAAGTTAGTTTCACTCTCTGCTACCAATCAACATATATCTGAAAACTGAAAGACTAAAGAACGATATTCTTCTATTTTATCTCCCAGATTATACTATACTTAAATCTATTATTTCTGATTTTATCCTAATCCTCATAAAAATTAAATTCTCAGGCAAACAGAAATGGCATTTACTAGAGTCTGCCATTAACCTTAAAACAGTAAAAGATGTTGTTTTGGTTTATGCTTTAAAAATATGTAGGATTTAGACACACATATAGATCTGTACCAGAATCCTGAATTGGGCATTTAACTATCCTTTTATGCCACAAAATAATGAAAGTCTTAACTTTTTTTTTGAAACAGAGTCTTGCTCTATCGCCAGGCTGGAATGCAATGGTGCCATCCCGGCTCACTGCAACTTCCATTTTCCAGTTTCAAGCAATTCTCCTGCCTCAGCCTCCTCAGTAGCTGGGACTACAGGCAGCACCGCCATGCCCATCTAATATTTTTGTATTTTTTAGTACAGATGGGGTTTCACCATGTTGGTCAGGGTGGTCTCCATCTCTTGACCTCATGATCCGCCCACCTTGGCCTCCCAAAGTGCTGGGATTGCAGGTGTGAGCCACCGCGCCAGGCCCTCAAAGTCTTAATTCTTATAGCAACAAAATGCTATAGCATCACAGTGAATTTTAAGTACTCACTATCCTCAAAATTGATACTACATATGTATCAACAAGAGACTGTGGTTTTGAAAATTTATTTAGTTAGCACTCAATGCAAGTCAATATAACAATACTGTTTTGTTTTGAAAAGAGGGTCCCAAATATTAAAATATTTCAATCTAACTGGGAACACAGCTACATATTCTTATATGCAAAATCCTAAACTGTGCCCACACACTGCAACTGAGGAGCTACAAAAAATATTAAATGTCTTTCCGTAAATCTCTTTACATATATATAAAAGGTCCTGCTTTTGGGGGTAAAATACAAATTTTTTTCCTTAAAGAAGGTAAATGATTTTCTACACCTTCAGTTTATTAGTTTTGTCAGTTTAGGGTACTGTCTACGCAACTTTCTTAAAAGGAAACATACCAAGGATGATGTGAACAAAGAGTTATTCACCACATGTTCTTACTCATATGTGGAAGCTAAAAAGAGTAAAAAGTAGAAGAGAGGACACTAGAGGATGGGTAGGATAAGGGGAATGGGGGTGGAGAGAGATTTGTTATAGGACACAGAAATACAGCTTGATAGGAAGAATAAGTTTTAGGGTTCTGTACTACTGTAGAATGACTATAGTTAACATTATATAATTTCAAGTAACTGGAGAATACTGAATATTCCCAACACAAAGAAATGATAAATGATGAGATGATGGATATGCTAATTACCCTAGTGGGATCGCTATGCATTATATGTATTGAAACATTAATAAGTACCATAAACATGTACAATTATTATATGTCAAATAAAATAGAACAAGAGAAAAAGTATCTAAAATATGGAAATAAGGCAAAAAGATAACTTCATGTCTTTTCGATGTCATTCTAGAACATTATCTAATAAACCTAAGAACCATCTCAAAAAAAAAAGGGAGGGGAAATGATCTTCACAATCTATAACCAGAAGCTACTTCACAACTCAATACAAACAAATACAGATTTGGATTATAAATGTATGCTGGGTGGGGTGGCTTACACCTGTAATCCCAGCACTCTGGGAGGCCAAGGTGGGTGGATCACCTGAGGTCAAAAGTTCAAGACCAGCCTAGCTAACATGGTGAAACCTCATCTGTACTAAAAATACAAAAAGTTAGCCAGGCATGGTTGCACACACCTGTAATCCCAGCTACTGGGGAGCCTGAGGCAGGAGAATCACTTGAACTCCAGAAGCCTGAGGCAAAAGAACACTTGAACTTGGGAGGCAGAGGTTGCAGTGAACTGAGATTGTGCCACTGCATTCCAGCCTGGGCAACAGAATGAGACCCTGTCAATCATTCATTCATTCATTTATTTATAAATGAATGCATGCATGCATGTTAAAGACCAGCAGAGAGGTCAGAGTTAACCAAGAAAAATCCAGACCAGTTGCCACGAACTGAGTTAGTTTGGAATAGCTGATAATGAAGCTGTTAAATAGGAACTGACAGAGAGGAAGGGACAGCTTGAGAGAGACGAAAGATGTCACATGTACAAAGGTACAGAGGGACAACAGCTGGAGTACTCTAAAGTCTAGGAAATATCAATACATTTTAGAAAATGGAAAGAAGAAAGAAATTATGAGCTTTTAACCGTGGAATTCTTTGATGAAATTGGTACTTGATAAAAACTGTTTCAACGACAGGCTCTTTACTACAGCATGTCATAGGTTACAGAAGGAAGAAAAAACACACTAATATATTCATTAAAAAATCAAGCCATATTTTAGAACTATGAGATCATATTTTATTTATCATCTACTTAAGACTGGGACAATCATCTACATTCAAATAAGATGCTAAAGAAAAATATGTATAATAGATTACCATGGTCAATTCGTGTATGACACAAAAGCTGTGTGATATCCTAATTCAATAAAAATACTGGAAAAGGAGATAGGGTCACAAATAAGAGATGTTTCTAAGGGAAATAATACAAAATCAAGATGAAAGTTATGGTTACTTGTGCTCATTGAATCTAAAACCCAGCTGATAAAAATTTTGAAAAAATAAAAATAAAGTTACCTGTGCTCATGAATAAAATAAGATTAGTGGTTAAATCCAAAGTCCACAGAAAATCACTGTCCGTACTTCAAAATATGCTGTTGTAAACTTTTAAATCAAAAACAAAAGAAAGCAAATTCCCCAAAACACAATAACCCAAATACTCACCATATTGTTAACATTCTTTAAGATAGTAGTGAGGCCGCTTATAACCAAAGAAAACTTGTATTTGGAAATATTGATTAGACATTCCTTGTTGTGCTCAGTACTGACTTTGGTATGTGTGTTCTGTTGTCCTGTTTTTATTGGAAGCTAAAAAAAGAAAAAAGAAAAAACAAATAAAGAGCTTATCCCTGAAAATTACTATAAATAACTTACTTCCCAATGAAAATCATGATGTTTTAGGAAAATTTAATCAACTGCAGATACCTATATTTGCATCTCAAACTCTGATTTTCAATATATGATACCATTTATTACAGCAAATCTTAAATTCTTTGGAAGCTTCCATTTTGCAGCTTTCTTTCAGGACGTCATAAATGTCTATCTACAAAATTAAATTCTTTACCCAGCACTATATAAGAAGAAATGATGACTCACAGAAATAGAGCTATTTCCTTATGGCTAAAAATTATTTCAGAGAATGTCTGCAATAAAATGCATATAATTGTTTCCCTTATATATTGAACTCAAACATTAAAAGAAAAACAGATCAAGAAAATCTATGCCCTAGACCTCTAGAGAATAATGGTAAACAACTGCTGATTGTTCAGAAACAAGAATAAACTATAAAACCTGGAAAAAACACAGTAAGATCGACTCAGTCAGATAAGCAACCTCAACTACACAATTGAAGGGATAACAGAACACAAACAGAAACATCCCATGAGAAGAAATACTCTTTGAGAAGATCACCTTTACATTTCTCTGTGAATGAGTTAAATTCCACTGTCTAGAATTTCATCTCTACTCTGTTCAAACATAGCATTCTGTATTTCAATCATCATGGACCTACTTACTGTTAATATTAAACCCTGCTAATGCCAACAGAGAAACCTAGCAAGGTTCCTCTGTGAAAAAAACAAGCCCAAATACAACTTTCTGATTTTTAACATGGTATAACTAAAGGTGGAAAGAGATCAAGTAGCAGGCCAAGTTTACTAAGTCAGTTAACAGTAGATGATTAATTTGATAGTAAAGAAATACTAAGCAAAATGGGGGGGGCCATTTTTAGAGTATAAAGTAGGGGGCAGAACAGAAACTACAGAACTCCATAATGTTAATTGTAAAGATTATGGAGGAAAACAAAACCCGAAGGACCAAAAATGGGAATTTTAGAAGATGGAAGGGGCTAAAAATGCAGCTGTGAATCTCCCTAAGTATCCCATAAAAATCAGAGAAATGGCCACAGTGGCTCATGTTCCCAATCCCAGCACTTTAGGAGGCCAAGTTGGGTGTATCATTCGAAGAGTTTGAGACCTCAAATCTGGCCAACATGGTGAAACCCTGTCTCTAAAAATATAAAAATTAGCCAGGTGTGGTGGTGCACGCCTGTCATCCCAGATACCAGGGAGGCTGTAGCACAAGAATGCCTTGAACCTAGGAGGTGGTGTTGCACTGAGCCAAGATAGCACCACTAAACTCCAGCATGGGCAACAGAACAAGATTCCGTCTCAAAAGAAAAAAAAAATCAGAGAAACTAAAATTTCTCCAGTGAAACCACAAACTGTCTCAATAAATTAGGTATCAAAAGAACATATCTCAAAACAATAAAAGCTATTTACAACAAACCTACAGCCATTCATACTGAATGGGCAAAAACTGAAAGCATTCCCTTTGAAATGTGGCACTAAACAAAGATGCCCTCTCTCACCACTCCTATTCAATATAGTATTGGAAGTTCTAGCCAGAGCAATTAGGCAAGAAAAAAAAAATAAAGGGTATTCAATTAGGAAAGGAGGAAGTAAAAATGTCTGTATTTGCAACGACATGATTGTATGTTTAGAAGACCCTATCATCTCAGCTCAAAATCTTAAACTGACAAGCAACTTCAGCAGTCTCAGGATACAAAATCAATGTGCAGAAATCACAAGCATTTCTATACACCAATAGCAGACTCACAGAGAGCCAAATCATGAGCAAACTCCCATTCATAATTTCTACAAAGAGAATAAAATACCTAGGAATACAACTAACAAAGGATGTAAAGGACCTCTTCAAAGAGAACTACAAACCACTGCTCAAGGAAATAAGAGAGGACACAAACAGATGGAGAAACATTCCATGTTCATGGTTAGAAAGAATCAATATCATGAAAACGGCCATACTGCCCAAAGTAATTTATAGATTGAACGCTATCCCCCATCAAGCTACCAATGACCTTCTTCAAAGAACTGGAAAAAACCACCTTAAACTTCATATGGAACCAAAAGAGAGCTGGCATAGCCAAGACAATTCTATGCAAAAAGA